>BBSZ01009700.1:0-31464 GCA_000981365.1 Subanguina moxae
AGTCAAAGTATGCAATCAATGCAATTTTTCGGCGACAATTACTTGAGGACACTTCAAATTTGTGCCGCTTTTAGTACTGTTTGTTCGCTATTTATCAGTGATTGGTCAGAAGTGAGCAAGAGGTCAAACTTAAAACTTGTCCAGCGTCAAGAAACCGTTCGTCTGAGTTCGGAGAGAAAATCTGTATGTGAAATTGCTCGGACAGTGAATCTTTCAAAATGTGTCGTCGTTTACATTAAACAGATTTAGCGATGTTTCGGCGCGGCGTTATTTTATCACGTACCGAACGGTGCTACCATTTTTTTTTTCTTAAATGTTTTTAAAGGTTTTCTTCCGTGTTGTCTCGTTTGAGGATAAAATAAACAAAATTATCAAATGACTTTTCATTTCCTTCATTTTTGTCCAAAAAGAAAGGAAAATCAATGATCAATTGAAAACATAACAATGTTTTTATTTCACCATTCGCCGAAAAAAATGTTAAAGTTTCCCTTTGTGAGAGTTGAGAACAGAAAAAGACAAGCACCAATCATTCTAGTAACTGGGCACGTGAGTTGCTTGACTTACAGTAGAATAATTCTCCAACATTCGAGTAAGATTATTTTGTCAAATGACATATTTATTGCCAAATTGTATAAGCAAACCCAAATGAATATCCCTAACAAAATTGAAAATGATATAAAAATTCATGTCGCTGTGGTGCAGACCAGAACAGCCGCTTTCTGGTTTTTTTTGGCATATGGACGTTTCGCAAACGTTTTTGCATTTGCAAAGTTATTGTCTCAATCTTGGTTACTGTTGAAGTTATCACCTATATTTTTACGTCCATCTTTCTATATCTGCTCTTACCATATTGCTTATTAAAGGTTTCGCAATTGCAATGGATTCAATCTCACGCTTTTATTTAAATTTCAAAGCCATAACAATAACAACATAAATGGATAAACGAAGGGTTATTTCAACGCATTTTCTAGCCATAATTTTTTTCTTCATTTTTTCACGCATGCTTCCTATTTGCTTTTGGTCAAAGTTTAATGGTGCCCCACGCGAAACGCACTCTAAAATTAGATACTAAAATTAAGAATTTTTGATTTTGCTGGGCCATTTTTCGTATAGTGCTAACTCGTCCCACTCGTAGCACATATAATAGTTTTTTGCTCGGTTTGATCACAAATGCGAAATGTTATACAGTAAACTCTCGATATAACGGCCCCCTGATATAACGGCTCCCCCAATATAACGGCCCCTTCGGCTTTGTTTGGTTGGCCCACTAATAAAAAACGTCACCCCAGACTCCCGATATAACGGCTTTTCGTTCGTTGAAATGGGTTGTTATTGTTGGAAATATATATTTTTTATCGGTTTTTTTTGTTAGCTATGAGCATACACTCTTATACATACACTCATCATACACTCAGCATACACATACACTCTATATAACGGCCCCCCCAACCCCCCACGTGTAACACTAGTTAAGGAGACACCATAGAGACACTAATTTTTTGCCTGTGGAGGTGGCAATAACAATGATAATTAAACTGGACACAATAGCTCTACAAATTCGATTATTTGCGAAACGTCTACACATCATTTTTTTTTGGCAGAAAACACGGTAAAAAAATGCTTAGAGCGCCCACGAAGCAGCAAACAAAAAATTTCATATACATAGAATTCATTTTCCAAAATTCTTACCAAAATTGTCTTCTGGTTTCCTTCTCTCAATTATTAGCCTTGTAAAAGAACTGCTTGGAGTTCCAGCGAAGAATAAATCGAGTATACCCAACTACGGCTCACAACAAACATTTTATTATACAGGAACGTCATAGAATAAGCACATCGAAATAAAAGATTCTATTTTGATTTCTTTGTGCATTCCCTTCCTAAGCTCAGAACAAATATACAGAGCGGTTGTTGTTCATGTCATCGACCAACTGCTGATAGACGGCTCGCTGCTGCTGATGGAAGGCTGGCTGCTGACTCGCCAGTTCAATAGCAGTGGATGCCTGAATTTCCTGAGCACCACCTGGCTGATAGGCATACAGATTCTGACCATCGTAGAGAATCCCACGAGTGGAGTCATAGAATGCCGGCTTACCATGGAACTGTTGAGCGATATGAGAAGCCAAAGGCACACGTTCACCATAACCATGCCCGAAAGTGACATGTCCACCTAGAAATGTTTGAGGTCGCTGGTAGCCGCACAAAAGACATAGGCTAACCCTGACTAATTTGCTGTTCACCATGAGTGCTGAGTTCAACAGCAGTGCTGGTACCGTCGGTAGGAACGTAGAGATAGGCCTGCTTTCCATCATAGTATACAGCATGCACAGGATCATAAAATGCCGGCTTGCCGTGGTAGAGCTTTTGCTGCAGACTTTTAATCAAAGGCACACGCGCGCCGTAGCCTTGACCAAATATCTGCTGCTTATCCTGCTGCTGATGATGCTGCTGATGACCACCTAAAGACAAAGAAAACTACGACAAAAATAAAACAAAGAAAGACTTACCATGACCAACCTCGATAGCAGTCAGAGCGATATCATCCTTGTCATTTTGATAGTAGTAGGCTTGGTGCCCATCGAAAATGATTCCACGGCTGGCATCATAAAAAGCTGGCTTGCCATGGTAGTGCTGAGGAACTTGCTGGAGCGGCACACGGACACCAAAGCCCTGACCATGCACATGCCCTTGAGGCTGCGACTGCTGAGCAGCTGAAATCGACGAAATTATGACTGGAAGAGAGAACTAGAATTTCAAAAAAATACCATGAGACTGAGCCTTAGCCTGATGCTGGGCATGAAGAGCTGCAGCATGAGCAATGGCTTCTTGGTGTTGCTGCTGCTTGCTACTCGGAAAAGGAACACCCTGCACATAGGACGAGTTCGGCATCTTCTTTTTTGCGAAGGAAAAGCGAGAGAAAGCGAAGGAGCAACTTTTCGACACGGGAGACGACACACGAAATGATGCTGTCTATGATGCTTTAGCTCTTTATATACTCCTCAGAAAAGAAAATGCAGTCATGTCATTGTGAGACAAAATTCAATAATGCTCCCAGTTTGGGAGTCGTGAATTATTATTTGGGAACACTGTCATGAAACTTACACTAAGAGTTCTGGACAATTTGATTTCTTTGTGATCTTTTCAGCACAGATTTTTCGTGATTTACGTCGGTTGAGCCCATGAGTACGTATTTCTGTGCAAGCATGCTATTTCTATATATTTATCGATCTTGAGCAAACGCTCGATTTAATTGAGTCTGCATCAGTGTTTTCAAAACTCATAGTGTAAATTCATACTCAAGCTCATAGTTATAGCTAAACTCATACTCATATCACAAGTATGAATATGAGTATGAGTCTAAGTGTGAACCTCATAGTTTATGAGTTTAGTTATGAGTAGGGTTGTGAAATGGAGAATCCTCTGGAGAAAGACTAGTATTTCTTCGCTTATCTAAATTTTGGAGAAATACTTTTCATGGTTTTAAGCCGAAAATTTTTGTTTATTCATTGAAAATTTAATTGCTTCAATCAACATTGCAAATATATTTCCGTGTTTAATTTACTCTGTTCTTCTTCTTTTATCGTTGTTGTCTTTTTTTTTTTATTTTCTTGCCTTATCTATGTCATGTTGAAATGCCTAATAAATGTAAGCTTTTGCATTGGTGCTGAAACTATTTTACTCGTGCAGAAAAGATAAATGCCAATGGAAATCAGGTGTTTGCCGAATCCTTAGATTCTGGAATATCGAAAGCCTTATGTTAAAAAATTATGGCTCTCTTCTGTGTCTCTGCTTTCGTCTTTTAGCTCTGGCCTTCGGTAATCTTTTCTTTTGTTCTGATTTACAGCTCTGAGTTAAATAGAGCCCAAATTCTGCAATGCCCGCTATAGCGATACGACCGATGCTGCACGAATAAAAAAAGACTTGAAAATCTTTTATCAATCTTAAACGGTGACCTACAGCAATATTCTCTTGCCTGTGATGTGTAGACAGATAGCAGTTTGAAGAATGGATACTTAGGTAAGCTTTTGGAATAAATTTACCATGCGTCCCAAAATTACGAAACGGATTTCTTATGACATTTTTCGGTATTTTTGTAAACAAAATTCGATGCCTATTACACCATTTTGTAGTGTTTTTCATCTTCTTTCAAATCGTATGTAAATTCTTTATTCAAATTTGAAGAATGAAAACCAACTGTCAAAAATGTAGTAAATTTTTGGGATCAAATATTATATCTTATAACTTCTGTGCTCCCATCGATTATCTTGCTTTGAAACTGTCTTTTCTATTCTATCCTTTTTCACCAATATTATCGAGGTAAATAAGTTTTAAAATTGTAGTTTTCCTTTTCAAGTTTATACACTTCCATATTCTAAAAATTTAAAAAAATTGTCTTTACTACGAAATGGCTTTCGATCCTTCTTCCACAAAATCTTTGACCAACGGGTTTTTCTCAAGAGTGGTGGTGTCGAAAACTTCAGGGTTGCCAACTATGGGTAAAAAAGCCGACAGAAAATCTTTAGAGTAGGGAGGACCGACTATTTCCAAAACTTCTAGTCCGAAGTATCTAAATCCACTGCCTTTAGGACTAAAAGATGGCACAAAGAAGCAAAAACTTGCCGCACTAGTGAAGCGTCCATCTGTCCCTCTTTAAACATCCTTGAGATGCGCTCAATCACAACCAGAGTACAGCCCGAAAACAAAAGATGTATGAACCGGTCCAGGATGTTGCGCTGCCTTTCCTAAGAACTTATATTTAACTGTTAGAGTTCCATTTAACTATGCGATTCTTAAGAAAACCATGTAATGTTGAATTAACTATGAGGTTAACTATAAAATTTTTAGAACCAACCATAACCAATTCAGCCACTTCATTAATGCTTGACTGGTTTTCATATAGTTGACAGAGCACTTTGAAAACACTAAAATTTGAATTTTTTTCCAAAATTGAAAAATGGGGGAGATATGATTTGTTACAAAATTGGCTTTGTTACATCATAGTACAGTCGACTCTCGGTATAAGTCTTATACTATAAACCCCCGTCAAATCAGTCAATTATCCCGTCAAACTTACCCCGTTGACTTAATGATGTTGAAAATATCAGGACAAAATGATATTATTCCTTTAAAAATTTTATTCCTTTAAATTTTTCCTTTAAAAAAAAAAGATTATTCCTTTAAAAGATTTTTTCTTCTGCTTTTTTCAGCACCATTGAGTCAATTGATACTGCATTAGAAAGAACAGATGTAGGGTACACACTGGAAAAGAAATTAGAAAAACTTGTAGTAAAACAGCCGAGATAATCAAGTTTGAAAAATTTAACGGGATAAATGATTAATTTGACAGGGTAAATGACTAATTTAACGGGGAAAACTACATACAGGCTGTAATCAGAAGCAGAATCTGTTTCTGACTTTCATTCTGCATCTGAATTCCTACTTTTTGATAACAGAAAGTAGGCATTCAGATGCAGAATGAAAGTCAGAAAGAAATTTTGCTTTTGAAAAATTCAAATTTTTTTTTTACTTCTAATGATTGCAAACACTGCCTACAGCGAATATTATTCGAAAAAGAATTAGTTTTCGTAATCCAGTTCTATAAGGAACCCTATTTCGCCCGTAAAAAATAGTCAAAAAAGCGTAACTCACGTGGAATGTAGATTGGGATGAATGCTTGCAACTTGGTCAATCAAAGCAAAGTGAATTGGCAAAGGTTCTCCCAGATAGTCCTCTCGCAAAATAAGTGTTTTAATGTAGTGCAGCACACCTGCAGCCAGAATAGGCACTCTAATCAACTGAAGAAGGTTGGAGAAGGAAAGAATCAGGTCGTCAGAAGAGTCCAATATGTTGACTAGTTCATTCAACTGTTTTCGGGTGAAGTCAAGTTCTACTTTTGATTGCTCCAAAGAAAATTTTTTTTATAAACGTATTGTTCAACTTTGGCTTTGGCTACAACCGCACACAATTTTTCGGAGCTATATTTCAGGCTTAGGCACGAGTTCAATTCATTTAATAATGCAAAATCACTTAAAAACATTTTTTTCGTCGAATGAGGAATTAAAACGTTCTTAAAACAAGTTTTTGAGAGTTTTTTCATTTTTAACCTTAATCCTTAACCCTAACCTAACAGGTAGACTGGCCGTAAACTAACCTTAATCTGGGATTACCAAGGGAAGGGACCAGTTTGAGATGGTTTTTAGTTGTCAAACCTTCTTTAAAATGCTCTAATTAGTACAGAAAAAAGGTTTTTAAAAGCTAAAAGCAAAAAAAAAATTCACACCAAGTGGACATTCACATGGTTTGGTTGGGGCATAAGCATTTTAAACATCAATGCCTAGTATTAGTTTGAGACACCTCGTGAACCACTAAACCTAAGTGAAGCAAGCTATACGCTCATTCACAGCTAACCTACGCTAGTCTATTCTAAACTTAAGCCTTAGTTGTATGCCCAAAAAAGTGTGCGTGTACAAACTATCTTATATTAGGGAATTCTACCATGTTTTGGTTACTGGAACTGAACAAAAAGAGTCTTCAAATGCATTTTTTGATCAAGAATCTTGGTCGGATTCATCTCGTAGGTATAGCACCTGGTCCACTTATCAATGAGACTCGTAGAGTCATGGTTTAAAAAAGTAAAAAAAGCTCACCACTCGTATGCCATTTTTCTTTGTTTCCGCCACGCAAGTAGCATAAGCTAGCAGATATATGTACTTTGGTCTGTGGTCCGCATTAATTTTTGGTGTGCTAGTGCTAAATATAGCATCCACAAGCATATTAACAAAGAACGAATCCCGTATCAATTCAATCGGAGGTGGACAGGGCTCGAAGTATGCCTGAATACATAGGTCATATACGAGACATTTAGATTCAAAAATCTAAACACCTGGTATAATTGAGTAATATCAGCTGGATTGAGGGTTTGCTTTGCAATCATAGTCAACATGGCCTGCACAATATTGGGAGAAATGGAGTCATTGTCAGACCTACAGATACACTTAGTTATAGATATAGTTTGTTGTACCATTTCCTTACTGGATCATGGATATGTGGAGACAAGAAATGTCTTCGCCATGCTTTTCGAACACCAATCTTAGAGACTGGTTGATGTGGGTTACAGCTGCCGCCAACTTACCTGACTCCTTGAACAAAAAATAAGCTAATTTACAGGGTAGCGCATTATAAAAAGATGAGTGATTTTTGGCCATAGCTTTTTTTTTTATATCACCACATTTCGACGAGTGTTTTTTTAAGAAAGAAGAGATTATAGGCAATCTAATGGTACCAGTTGTCTCATTTTTGCTGTTGAAAATTAACTTTTTAAAAAATAGTCTCTCTTTAGATGCATTATTCGCCTGCAGAGAGAGCAAAGTGCGTTGAATGTTGAATAGGTGCCTTATAGCATAAATTTGTTTCTGACTTTTAGAAAAATTATTGTTGATTCTTTAAAGTTGTTGTCTTGCGCCAAAAATAAGACAAATAAGACAGATTTTTAAAAAATAAACACATTTCTTAGAAATAAGCACATATGGCAACCCTGCAATAAAAGCGTGCATTTACGCCAATTTTGTTTTGTCAAAATGAACTTGCTAAAGAACAATTTTATTAGCGACGATTCAAAAATATTTTTATTGGCATGTTTGGTAACTTCCCTTCGCCTATAGTCTCCTTTTTTTCGGAAAAAGATCCTCGTCGAAGTGTGTGGGAAAACAAGAAAGCTGTGGTCAAAAATCACTCATCTGTTTATAATAATTATACTACACTAGAATCTCTATAACGAACACCCCAAAAAGTTCGATCCACAGCTGAATCCGACAATTTTTTTCCTCAATTTTTGACATCTTTTGTCAATTTTGATATTGATGTCTCTAAGGCTATATATGATCAAAACTAGTAGAAAAAAGGATAAACATTAAGTTTGCGGCTGGCTATGATCATATTTCAGCAAGCAAGCTTCTTCTTGAAATTCTGTTTTCAGATTTGGATTCCTGAGGTTTTCTTTGCCTACCAGGTTGCCTCAAAATAAAGAAATCCTATCAAAAATGAGTACTGTAAATGAGCAGATGCAAATTACCATGGCGTAACAAAGTGACCGCGTAAGAAATGTACCTCGTAACAAATTTTCGCGTAAATTATGGTGTACTGCCGTTTCTAAGGCAAAAAATCGGATGGATTTTGAATTTGCCAGTCATTTTTCAAAAAGCCAGCATTATTGCCCTCAAAAAAGACGAACCCTCCTATAACAATCACCCTTTTTGAAAAAGGGTGATTGTTATAGACAGGTTCGACTGTATGTCACCCTGTATTTTCAATTAAGAATCCGATATTTCACTCGATTTCGCTAGAATGCAAATTGGCTTATTTTTTCATGTTTTAACTGAAATTTTGTAAGCTTAACTCCGTGTTAGGTAGCCAAAGAATTAAATTTTCATTTGCATACGAGACATTTAGTGTGTACGAGACTTCCTCTCCTAGCCTCTACTTTTATTTATGTAACTACCCGCATTGAAACCACATGAAGAAGTGTTTGGATGTAGAGGAACGTTTGCTCGCTGTGACAAGCGACTCGGACCAGCTCAGAAAAGCTAAATTGCAATTATTGTGGTTGTTAGATAGCAGATAGCTAGCATACGTCTTTTGGTAGTCCTCACTGTCCACTCCTTTAGAAAACTCCATCAACACTTGATCAATTGAGGAAAGAAAGACTCGTGAGAAAATATCCAACTAGATTTAAAAAATTTTAGTTCAATTTGGGATGGTTGAAAAGAGAAAAACCTGCTGCGCAGCTGTATTCACATTGCTGATTTCATGTTGAAAGCCAGCATCAGATATCAGTTTTACTGGAAGATATTTTTGAAAAACTTAAATTTCACAGGCCAAGATTTTTTAATTTACTATGCGGTTTTTTTTGATTCACTCATTTTTAAAAGTAATAACCTGCAAAGTTCAGCATCAGACAATTGGGATAGTGTTCAGCCAACTCGTATATTAATTTTCTCCAGGGTCTGTGAGAAATCAGTTCAGGCAGCCAGTCTATTCCTTCATTGCCTTCCATCTCAAATATCTTGTCGGCCGACTCAGGGAAGAATATTTTGGCTATCATTGTGCTGACAGTTGATTCAAAAGACTCCCTAACCACCGCACAAGATCTGAAAAGAAAAAACAATAAGTCAAAATTCGAAATATCTGTGAAATAACCACACTCAATTTTGTTTTGAGCATCTGCTAATAGGGCAGAAGATGTGGAAGGCTCCCTGCTGTGGTCATCCATTTCCAAGTCTGATAACCAACAACCCAAGAGATTTGCAAATTGTCCGTGGCCTATGAATTTAAAGGTTAATTAATCATTCAATAATATTAAAAAATAAAAAACCTTGGTAACCAGAAGCTAACATATCAATCACTTTCTCAGGCTGACCACCTGCTTGGAAAAAGGCCAGTAGTGTAGAGATCACTTGGGGCTCCATAACAAAATCACGCACTCCAAGCTACACGATTATATATTGCACAAAATGTTAAAGGCAACCTACAGGAAAAGAGTTCTTCACAATGTCGCTGGATCAACTCTACATCGGACATCAAACTCCCATCCATCCTTCCTAACTTTTGTACAAAATATTTGCCTTTTCAAAAAAAGAAATTAAACTTTGGACGATAACGATCAAAGACAACGAGAGACGTTAGAAGTATTAAAAAGAATCATTAATCCACACATACATACAGATGTGTAAACTTTATTTAATCCGCTGGACACATCTTTTGCAAACAAAGAACGAAATGGACAACCCAATTACAATGCGGTAGAGATATTTTTCCTTCCCGGCCAGGCTTCTTTGGCATACTTCTTCTTCCTATGAGATTCCCCATCTTCTTCTTCAGCAGAATGTGCACCAGAAGACAATTTCAGAAGTGAATGCAAACCAGTCGCTGTAGCCGTTTTTGGTGCAGCATAAATTTCTAGATCTGGAGCAGCATTCATAGATATCCCGCCGAGAGTTGTTGAATTGAAAGGACCATATTCCAGCTTCTCAGGCGCTTCACTTTCTTGACTTGCGACAGCTGACCTGACGTGATGATGCACGCTTTTTTTGGTATCCGGAGCGTAGAAATCAAAAAGTTGGTCCGGCACAGCTGCTGCTCTTGTCCGTTTAGCACTTGAAGATTGTGGAATAACAGCGGTTCTAACCTAAATACAAAGCGTTAAGAAGACAATATACCTTATCTTTCTCTAATAAGGCCCCACCCCCTTTGATTTAAAATCATGTTCTTGGCATTTTGTTTTTGACTCAATTTTCTCAGATGACTCTCAGGCGATTTATCAACCAAATTAAAGCTGAGAAGATAAGCTAAAATTTGGTTGGTAAATTGCCTGGCACTCATCTGGAAAAGTTGAGTCAAAAGTGGGGCCTTATTAGAGAAAATACAGTAACACGGAAAATAAACTTGCACACCATATTGCGAAAGCGGCCTACAGTTGGATCGACATCTTCTGCAAACAACGAAATTAAAGAAGTTATCGAGAGAAAGAAGCTAGAGTCGCCTGGATTAATAATGTCCTCTTCATCTGTAAACTTTAGTCTTGGTCGTACACGATTCTTCTTGCGCGCTTCTTCAATAGTGATTGGAATTTGTGGAATCCTCCTATTCTGTGCTGTATTGTATTCCGTGAGATTCTGAAAAGAAGAAATGGCTTATAGCTTTTGCCCAATTTTATTCAGAAAACTTACATCCAGTTCCAGTTGTTTTTGGGGAAGAGTTGTAATATCTGTCTCATCTTCATGAGAATCTCTAATATCGAGCGAATTACGCAGCGTATAACGCCTCGTAGAAGCTCCGAAGAAAAACATCGTATCAAAATCCAAAAAAATCGGCTTTAGCGGTTCAATCCGAGTTTTCTCGACAAATGTTCCGTGGCCTCAAAAATCGAGAATATTAGAAAATTATAATAAGAAACAAAACAAGAAGCTTAGGGCGTAACTGAAGAAGACTTACTGCTTTCTAAATCCACAAGAGCAAACCTTTTCAGCGCCTTATGATACAGAAGAATAGCGTGAACTCGAGAACTGAAAAGCATATGAGAAGACAGTCAAAGATCGACAGAATCACCAGGAAGCGTGTTCAACCACAAAATCGCATTGTGTTGGATTGCGCCCGAAATAATAGACTCCCTTTTCATCAATTAAAAGCTTCTAAAAATAAATCTGGCAAATTATACTTGTATTTTCACCAAAACCCCTTTTTACCTGTAGCAATCTGTCTCCTTTAGCAACATCTAAGTGACTTCCATGCGGTGGTCTGCCCGTCCATCCAGGTAATGCAAAGCGGTCCTTTTCCGCTACTTCTGAAGATGACATAGCGGAAAACTTCTGAAAAATCAAAAGTACCTTTTTCAAATAAAAGTGCAAAGGCAGGCACGAAAATGTATGGAAGTTATCCAATTGTATCACAAAGCCAAAACAAGCGGCAAAACAAAGTGGAAAAAGCGGCCAAAATCTGCAAAAAAACATTGTGAATCACAATTTGTAATAATTCTTACACACGGCGTGTCCAATAACGTGGAAAAGTCACAGCCACACTTTCCCGTCGCAGACTCCTAAAATTTAAATTTATGATCACTTGGGATTTTAGCGCGAAATTCAAAAATACAAAAGAATTGGGATTTCGAACATCATGATACAAATGCATTCATCTCTGCAAATATTCAATTTTGTACGTTGGAAATTTTAACAGAAATATTTTCAGTATCATGAGCAGTGTTTTCATAATTGACATGACATCTGACACTGACTAACTGACATCACACTGACATTGACACTGACACTGACATTTGGTGTCAGTGTCATTTTAAATGTCATGTCAGTGTCAGTGTCAAGCTGACGTCAGTGTCACTGTCATTTTAAATGTCATGTCATTTTAAGTGTCAGTTTATTTCAAAATGTCAGTGTCATTTTAAATGTCAGTTTCCTCGTTTTTTTAAAGTTTTTTAAGTTTTTTTAAGGTACAAATTGAAAACATGACCCGAATGACATATAATATAACCGACACTTAAAATGACACTGACATTTTGAAATAAACTGACACTTAAAATGAGATTGACACTTAAAATGACATGACATTTAAAATGACACTGACACCAAATGTCAGTGTCATCTCCATATTGGGCAGCAGGTTCATGTTCAGGAATGTTATACAGTCAAACCTCAATATAACGAACCCCCGATATAACGAAACCCTCGATATAACGAACCCCCGATATAACGAAACCCTCGATATAACGAACATTTTTTTGGTCCTCAAGGGTTTGTTACGCAGTCAAATCTTGATATAACGGAACCCTGATATAACGAAACCTTCGATATAACGAACATTTTAGCTGGTCCCCAGGGGTTCGTTATATCGAGGTTTGACTGTATTAGAAATATTGTTTTTGATCTTGATGTTAATATGGGTTGTAGTAATGAATAAAAGATCCTATTGAGCTTGTTTTTAAGTATGCTAGAGAATAATTTAGTGATAACCATCTCAAGGCAATTTGCCAACTTTGATAAGAAGCCATAAAATATGTGAAAAATTTCTAGGCAAAAAAAATTGAAATTTCTTGGCGTTTTGTTGTTCTTAAAGTGATCATAAATTTAAATTTTAAGGGTATGTGCTCTGTCACTGCGTAACGTGCTGTGCATAAGAATTATGACAATGTTTTTTAGATGAAAGATAGACCAATAAATTGCTTTTTTATGCCTTTTCACTGAAAAGTTTTCAGTTTTGCATTTTCTGCAACTTTGACAAATTCAGTGAAAAAATATTTATTTAGTGGAAGATAGATACCACAAATCCTCTAATAAATGGGTACCTTAAATAAATAAAAAAAGTGTCTAGAATTATGCCTTTTGACTTATGTATTGCTGGTGTCTTCTGCGGTGTGCTATATAAAAATGTAGCTTATAATGTAGGGTACAATCTGGTATATAACATGCTTGGAAGGCATCAACAAAACATATGTTAAAAACACAATTCCACAAAAACTTTTTTGAATTTTAAGGTGCACGTCTTACTGAGGGATTTACGATAAACACAAACAATAGCATGAAAGATCCATATAAGTGTCAAATTGCGTTAAAATTATAAAAAAAAGGACAGGAAAGCATTATCTGTTCTAAATTATTGAAAAAGTTTCTCGGAAAAACTTTTTCTGAAAAACTTAAAAGTAGCGACAAAAAAGCAAATTAGCGATGGAAGCAATTAGAAAAATAATGGCTTCCTGCAAACTTATAACAAATCAACAACTTTTCTCTTTAACACTTTTTCAGATAATTTGTAATCATCCAACAACCGACTAGCTTTCATCAGAAAACGATTGTGTTTTATTGCTTCTTCCGTCTTCGAGCCTCAAATCAATTGAGAATAAGATGAAATTAGGAGAGATGGAAGATTGAGATTGATTGGAATCAGCCCATTGCTGCCATTTCAGCATCAACAGCATCTGAAAATAAATGCTTACACTCAAACATAATTTCCAATTTGGTGTTCCGTCTCACCCTTAATTCCTCTTCTCATCCATGAAATGGTTGTCATTTTTTGGGTTTTCAAGTATTTTCACTTAAGAGTTTACACCCAAGCTGTCCATCCTTCATACATCAATGCCAAGTTGCGCACATTGCTTGCTTTCTCTATCAAGAAGTCAACCTAAAGGAAGAAAGTTAGACCGGAAATTGTTCTTACATTTAACTTTTTTACCTGCTCCTTCGAAGACATTGCTTCAGTTTCAACAAATTCGAAGCTATTTTTTTGATGGACTTTTCCATTTGGTTCACCTAATTGCTCAATTATTTCATGTCCATTTAGCTTTCTACGGATACGACAGACAATATTGTAAGAATGTATGTCTTTGGCTTCGGAAGTTGCGGTCGAATAAAGTTTGTTTTGAGACGAAGAATCTAAAAATTTTTCTTGAGGCTTGTAAAAAAGAATCAATTCTCTTTGAGTTTGACACGCATCCTCCTCCAACAAGGCCCGAAATTGGTCCTCGTCAAATTTAAATGGCCTACCGGTGTGGGGGTGTCTTGAAAGTCAAAATTGCCGTTGTTGGAATTTTACCATACCATTACTGAGCTGTCCATTTTGGTATAGATACCTCTCCATATCCTTCCGACGGCTTTTTGACTCCTATTAAAGGGGCAGGAAACTTGCTTGTCACAGCACTTTCGAAATTTGAATTCCCGCGGGACCACTAAAGGCTTAGGCCTAAGGGAAAACTTACCCTAAGCCTTTAGTGGTCCCGCGAAAATTTAAATTTCGAAAGTGCTGTGACAAACAAATTTCCTACCCCTTTAAAGACGTCGAAAAGCAGTTGTCGAAAGTGCTGTTTTTGGTCAACGAGGTTGTCCATTTCAAAGTCCAAAAAATCGGGTAAAATTAGTGAAAATAAAAAACGACGATAGCAATGTGATAGATGAGCTCGAGCGCTTTCAATTGCTATGTTATGCTTTGCAATGTTGTCAGACAAGCGTGGTGAGACAAGCAATTAAACAAAACAGCAAAAACTTATTTGATGACCCAATAAATTTTTAAATTTGCAAATTTTTCAGATTTTAACGAATTACCTTGTTCGACTGGCGACTTCAGCGATGAATTTGATTCCTCTAGCTCCAGCAATGCGTTGTGAATTCTAAAAATAATAGATACAAATGTAATTACTTTTAAAGAAAGTAGCACTAACTTATAAACATTGGTGAGAACAATAGAAAGCAACTGAATAGAGCCGACCAAATCCACCTTTTCATTTTCTTTCTCCAATAACTTATGACTTTCTACAAATGGACGGCTGAATTGGTTTTTGTAGAATTGCAAGAAGGAGGAAAAACGAGAATCCATCTAAAAATAGTTTTGTCACAGTAATTATCTCTGGGAAATATTCTGTATGCATAAATTTCTCATAAAATTGTTGGAAAACGAAACTATTTTGGGGAAAAATATTTTGGCTATAAGAGCCACTCGCAGCGGAAGAGATAATTTTCACAAATAGATTTAGCAGCCCAAAATTCTTACAGAAGCCAGCACTCTAAGCAACGGTCTGAACTGCAACATGATGCCGTGATGCTCACTGATTGCAGCCTTCAGCTCTAAAAATGCTTCCGCCTTGGCCTGCTCTAACTGTTCGTAGACTACAGCGCTGCTATTCACCGACTGTCTGTGCTTCAGAAAATTTTCCAAAATTGCAACACATGCCTTGACTGCGTTCTCCAGTCGAAACCTAAAATTTGATACATAATCTTTGACTACAATATTGCATAAAAAAAAGATCATACCCAACTTTCTTCCAAGGCTCCTTGAGTTCAGCCAATTTGGCTAGAAACATTTGAGAAAGATATTGCTTACTCATCTCCATCCTTTTGTCACTTCCATAGACGGCCAGGACGACACCCATGTTGAAGGAGGTAGAATAAAAAGATTGATCTTGAGCTGTCCATTCCACCAGTGGATCATAGGTAAAAGCGTTTAGCATGGACAGAAGCACTTGTTTACGTGACCTTAGGACATTTAGGACATGTTCACAAGATTCGCGGTAGGTCCCCTGCAAAAAATAGAACAAATGCCGTAAATGTTCTAATAGAACCCCCCCCCCCAATTCAAAATCGTGTTTTTGGCATTGTGTTTTTACCACACACACCACATAGCCTTCTTACTGTGGACATCTTTCGGTATTCCCTTGGGGGAAACACCTGTCGATAAAATTGATAAAAAAATAATAATGTTTTGCCTTGAGGGACGAAGGTAGGCAACCTTGTAATTGGCATTTTTAGACCCCGGAAACTATACCTAGGCATACAACTAAGCCTTAGGCTTCAGGGTAGGTTAGCATACGTTAGCTGTGACACAGCCTGTACCCTTCTTCACATAAGTTTATTAATACACAGCTAACACTTGGGGCGAGTTGGACCCGGGGCGAGTTGGGTGCCGTCCCGTAGTTTAGGTTGCGATTAACTCTAACAGTAGTCATAGTCAGTCATACAGTTTATCTACAGTCAACTATGACTAGAAAAGAAATAGTTGATTTTTGCAAAAAAAATCAAACGAACTTCTATTTGTGTGGGTCCTAATGCATTCACAATATTTCCAGTCAGTCGAAAAGGCACAGTCTCAGGGATTCGCAGCTGAATTGTGGCGGGTCAGAGAAAATGTGAAAAGTTAGCGAAAAATAAAACCTGTCGACCCTTTTCAAAGCACACATTATAGTCCACATGTATAAGTTTTCCGTTGGTGAGGTTCACGAGTACCTAAACTGACAGTAGAGTTAGTTTCAACTGTGTTAAATGCATTAATTTTATTTGTTAAAAAGGCAACTTACATTGTCCAGATGTCGGTCACCAAGGCCCACTATAGACCCCACCATGGACATGACGGCAGTGCTACGAGCAAATCGCTGAGTGACACGCCACCAAGTGTAAGAGTCTCCAGATCGCATCCACAATTCTCTGAAATAACAGTAAAGATGCATTTATATAAGTTTATTATGCACTGAAAAGTAAACAAACTTGGAGAGAATATCACTAGGAGTTTCTTCGATAAGTTTATTAAGCACTTGCTCGAGACAGGCAATAGGCCATTGGCGACGATCTCGAATCACTTCTTTCGGCAATTTCTAAACATACAGAAGATCTATTGATCGAAGATAAAAATACATGAAGAAGTTTCTCCCTCTCATAACTCTCCACAGGTTTGATTGCTTGTTTTGTCATTTTTTCAAAACACACCTCTTGTTGGAAAACAGCCTTCAGCTTGGTGAAGAAGATGTCCATTGGTTTTTCTGGATCCACTTGCTTGCTGTTCGCAGTTGATTCCCTTTTTTTCCCTCTTCCTCCAACATCAACTTTATTTTTCTCGTCGACTTTTTTTTTCGCCTCATTTTCCGCCTGAAAATTATAATTGATAGCAAAATACAATTGTCTTATCCTCCACATCTACCTGTTTAAGCCTCCACTTTCTGTATATTTGGAAGATGGGAGTAGCTCCTTCTACCCACTCTATCAGTCCCCATCTTGGTCTAAATTCAGATAGTTTTTTGCCGGAAGTTTTTTATGATTTGCAAATAATTACCCTAGTGGGGTGACAGAGTAGCTATTGCAGCTGTATTCTGGCCATCCTCCACCCCTTTTAGACCATTTCTCTTCAGCTAACAGTTTGTTGCAGGCGGTCAGCAACTGCATTACTCGCTCATCCAAATGCAGATCTTCTTGACCTTTTAGAAGAAAAGTGTAACTGCAAAAATGCAGGTGTAATAAGTCGAACTTTTAAAAGTATCCATAAAATTGACTTACTTCTTTCCATCCGACCCTTTAAAGCCAATCTTTTTAGGACGGGTTTTGGTGGGCAGAACATAAGCCATTTTGTTCATCTTGTGGATTTTCACGGTGTCCACCACTGGTTTGTGCTCTTGTCCAGGTATTGCAATGGACGTTGAGACAAGAGAAGCCAAATAGGGGGACATTTCATGCATGTAGAGACAAAGAGAAGATTTTTTGTTGGCTTTCTGGTTCAGAACGTCAATCAGCTAAGATTTGGAAGAATAAAATGAGAAATAAGAATATCTTTATGGTCAACCTTCTTGAATGGTGCCCAAGCAGTGGCTGGGTTGAGTCGATTGGTGTGGAAGCAAGTGATTGCATAGTTGATTTGAGTCTTTTGATTGGATTGGAACCGCTTTTCTAGGGTGGTTTCCGGTGGAGAATTGCATGTGGAGTGGAATAGATCACATAGCAGCTGGTTTATCTGTAATAGGGAGACCGTGTTTTAAGAAATAGGATGCGTATAAGTTTCCTTGTCTTCGGGATATTTTCTGCCAATTTAAATTTCAAAAATTCTGTCCTGGCCGCCTCACGGGCAAAAGATATCAAACAAATTCCTACTAGGAATTTCCTAAGTGCAATTTATATTTTTAAATATAATTTTTGGTAGTTATGCAGTGGTTCTAGGCCAATGGCTCTAGGTCAATTCATCAAAAGCATGTTTCGTAAAAGTTACACAATAAATAGTTAGTTACAACAAATTTCAAACCAAATTATTTTCAAAAAGTTACAAGCCAAAAAAATATAAAAAAATTGTGACCCTTTTGTAACCCATATGTAACTCTCTTGTAAACACTTATAACTTTTCTTTTTTCGTCTATTTTCATGGTTTAATGTGTAATCCATATTCTTATTTATTATGAAAAAGAATCAAAAAATACAATCAAACCGAATTGAAGATGATCAAGCATGCCAAACAAACAGAGTCATCCTTCAGCCCTCATGCAAGAAGTAAAAAAGTATCATGCTCCATTCATAGCACATCATTAGACACCTTTTTTGAGGTTAAAGCTTTTTTTGTTTTTTACCTACCCCCAAAAGATTAAGTAAATAATCACACGATCAACGTCACAAAAAATTACTATAAAGTTGAAAAAATGAACTTTAGATGAATTCACCGTTGCCCTTGTACCGTAAAAAGTTGATCTAAAGAAAGCTACTAAAAGTGCAGTCAAAACAAGTTTTACACTTACTCAAGTTCGTTTTACATGTAAACCAATCATTTTTTACCTTCAATAATTTATATTTATATGGGGGCAGCTCACCAAAATTGCCGAGCACATCTTTAATGAAAACACACCGAATTTTCCATAACTTCAAGCAAAAATATAGCGCAGTCGAAACAAATAACCCACCATTTGCATAACAGCCTCCAACTTCTGCTTGTTCACATTCAGTTTTTTCTCTTCAGATAAATGAGTATGTGCTCTGACCTTAACATTCTCATCCTCCAACTGTTTCAGACGTTTAGTCAAGTCATGGTCCAAATTGTTAAGCACAAACAGCCACTTCTCTTCCGGTAACATGTGTACTTTTTGGAGTTGAGTGCAAAAGTCAGTGGCTTCTTTAACCATTTCCGGGTGTTTCTTCTCCAAGGCGGCAACCACCAAGGAACTGCTTTTTGCTAGTAAGGAGTAATCCTTGGAAATTAAAGGTTTTTAAAAATGTTTCATAAAGTTGTCAGAATCCACCTTATTTGCCTGAAATTTGTCTTGCAAGCCAAAATTCAAGAAACAGGCCTTGTCCACCAATTCATCCTCTTCCTCTGAGACACACTCCAAACTTTTGCTGTTGTTTTTTAATCGGCTATTTACTATTGCTGGGAAGCATATGACATGAGGAGACTGCTCGCCAATCTTGATTAGTAAACGAGAAATTGTGTTGCGAACCACCAAATTGGTGTGGTTGAGACGGCCAAACAGTTGCGGAACGAGGTCTGAAAAAAAGGATTCACTAGGCGAATTTTTGAGTTTGGAGAATGCCTTTAATACATCAGAAAGGGTGGATACTTGTCCTCTTTGCCCAGAACATTGTCTACTACGAGAGCCCTAGCATCAACTAAAAGGCCCACCTTTCCAAATGTCTGGATTAATTCTCTCCAACCAGTTGTCTTCCAACACCTTGGCAAACCATTCGGTGTGTTCACACAACAACTTGAGAATCTGCAGAGAAGAGGTGGTGATTTTGGCAGATAACTAAACATACTGCATTAGAGTTAGGAAAAATAAAAGAACAAGTTGCTTACTTGCTTAGTTGTAGCACCTTCTGTAGAATAGAGCTCCAAGTAGTGAATATAGGAGGTTAGAGCAATTTCGAATAATTTGAATTGCCGACGTTTGAGCTGCATCCAGAGCTGAGTGAATTCCGGAGAGCTAACAGCACTGAAATCAATTGAAATGAAAAAGGGCATGTATCTTATAATTTCACAACAGAAATTCTAAATTTTTATATAAAATACCAGCGAACCTTTATATTCTTCAAAAATACTTACCCCAGCAAAACAGGCAATTCAAACATTTGATTGCAACCTTTAAGGTGATTTTTGAAGTCTGTTACAGAAGTGTGTCGAGAAATCAACTCCAAAATTGTTATCCCTTGACTAGATTCAGTGTTGATTCCAAGCTACAATCTATCTTATAAGATACAATTGCCATGAAGCAGTGTCCCCAAAACTCAGACCCAACTTGAGTTTGCTGAACCCAACTTCCTTTTTTGCGATTTCTTTTTTTTTTAACAATATTCAAATCTTACCAAGATGATCCCAGGCCAACTTTTAGAGCTACATCGAATGATCTTTACAGAATTTCAAAATGTGGAGAATTCATTGAGGTGTGACCTTTTTTATCTAAACTAAACTTGAGTTTAGCTAATAGGAGTTAAGGTTCGCCAATAGGCTAGCCGAAAGTTGAAAATGAGGACAAATGAAAAGATTACCAATGCTTAGTGAAAAAGGAATTCAAAAGGCATTCCATTAATCTCCAAAAGTTGGCCCAGGGTCATCTTAGATTTGAAGATTGTTTTGAAAAAATTCGAGAAAAAGGAATTTTAGTTCAGCAAACTCGAGTTGAGTCTGAGTTTTAAAAAGACTGTTATAAATGTGAAATTACCTTATTGAGTGCAGCCTTTTCTTGAGGTATGAGACAGAAAATGTCTTTTTCCTGGGCATTATCGTTGAAATACAGCTGTTGAATAGCCCAATCAGCCAGCAACCTGTGTGCTTTTACAACTGCAGAGTTCATTCCACAAGCTGTCAAAAAGAATGACCCTTTCAGGGCTTCACACGCAGATACTCCTGGACAATTGTTTTGCAGAAAGTCTGAGCTTTGCAGAATCTGTAAAATACGAATTTCGCTATCCCAAGTAAACCAACCGATACGATTTTGGTGTGAAATTAATTGTGAATTTACAGCTAATTGATAAAAAAAAAAAAAGACGAACAAATCAGATTAATAAAAATGAAACCTGATCAAAAAAGAGACGTGGGAACTGGGTTTGCTTGTTGCAAAGTATCCTTTCCATGTCCGGCACACTTAGAGCCCATTTGCCTAATTGAAGACACATTTTGCTGACCATCCCATTACATTTTTGTTGGGGTTGCTCTTGAGGTCCTCTTGAGGATTGCTGCTGATCTACTTGAATAGACACCACATCTGCCAGTTCATCAAAACACTGAATGAGTTTATCGACTTCTCCGCCATCATGCCACTTCTGAAATAGGGAATCTTTATTAAATATTCTTCATCAAACTGCAGAATCAACTAAAGCTTTCATCATGTTGCGGTTGAAAATTTTTTAGATGACTGTAAATTTTAGATAAATTATAAATTTAACCGTGAATTAATTTAACTCAATTAACTAAAAATCCCTAGTCAACTGTGAATTTCGGCCAAACTATAAATTTAACTGTAGAATTTCAATTAACGATGAACAAAGAGCAAACTTCTCAAGCACACATCAAAAATCTTTAAAAACCACCCACCATTTTGGCTGAAAGCAGAATGCATTCAAAATCAGTATCACTCAAATTTGCAGGCGCAGCCATTCCACCTGGTGGAAATCCTCCAAACTGGTTCCTCACAGACCCATTCATAAATCCAGATGGCTGAGGAAAAGCAGGCGCCATAGGGTTGGGGAAGAATTGTTTGTTGAGGTTACAAACTGGCTGTTTAATTCGCTGCAAATGGAAATCAGCCGTCTCTTTATTGTCTAATTGCCAAGCTAGTTGAGCCAAGTGACTGTGTAGAAGCTTAGAGGTGGAGAAGACGGATGGTTGATTAAGTCTTTCAAGCCAAGAAGACAACATATTTCCTGTGCACAACAGGATGGAAGGATTGTGATTACGCTTACCGAACAGTGAATAAACATCCAATTCAGATGATGAAGACTGAAATAACAGTATTAGAAAGTTTTCGTCAATCTGAATACCCATTTTGCTACTCACATTATGAATATGCATGGTCCCATTCTTCGTTGCTGGCATCTTTACTGGCTCTCTAAGCGAGCTCTGCCGAATCAATTTGAGCACGAAGTTGAGAGAACCTGTTTTTGCTTGCAACAGACCTCCTTCATCACCATTGGCTAACATAGATTGTGTGATTTCCTCAACTTCTTGGCTTACGGATGACAACTCTGACCTAAAATTGTTCGTTACAATTTACAGTAAATAAAAGTTTTCGATACTGAAAAATTTTGAAAAGTTGGCACTCACCTTCCACTGATATACTTCTTGTTATTGACTGAATTTTCCCATGTGTGCAGCAAATCAACCTCCAATTCATTCAAGCGGTAATTCAGCTCCCACGGAAGACTCCACTTTGCATTCTTCTTCAGCTCACAGTTGTCTAAAGAGTTCCAGGAAGAGAGGGCAAGAAAACTACAAAAAAAATTGATTATGTAGTAAGAAATAAATCCACTTCGAAGCCACACCTCTCCATTTGGAATTTTTTGAATGAATCTAAAGCACTACTACTTTCGAACTTAGAGATTGAAATGGAATATGCTTTGGTGATATGGCTGTTTCTCAACATGTCCATGGCTTTTAGGCTCTGAAACAGGAGGAATGCACTTTGCAGCGAATTGGATTGAAAAGACTAACTAATTCTTGTATAGTTATCATCACTTGCTCTTCCAGTTGATTTTCTCCACCAGTTGAAAATTTAGAGAATAATTGAAGAGCAAACTCCACCCTAAAAACCAAGCTTGATAAAGGAGAAGAGAGGACAATGGGCAGGCAAATTTCACCTGCCAGCCGCCAAAAATTCTGCACCAGAAATCCACTCAAGGGAAGAACATTGATAAAACATCTTTTCACTCCATTTCTGTATTCCACGGATGGCTTGAGGTGCTGCCAATTCCACTAATGCTCTGACCACCCAGCAAATTGATGACATTAAAGAGTTAAGTTTCAAAGCTGGAAAACAAGCCCAAGCAAATTTCGCAAAGAAAAAATCAAACCCCTTACGTTTTTCTTCCGCCACAATTCTTTGCTGAAAATCGGCAAATAGGAAGCTACCCAAACGCACAATCTGCCCATAGTTTCCGCAGGAGAAGCAGACTTGCATTACCGGAACAGCTACTCTTGTGATCCATCCTTGACAACTAGCCTGGTTAGTCTGGAAAAATTGAGAGGAACCCTGAAATAGAAAGACTTAAAATTAATGAACGAGTGGAAAGGAGATCCAAGCGAGATCGATGATTACCAACCGAGGAAAAGTCAGCAATGTGGTACAAGCTCCCACCATGACAAGCAGAGACCATCAATTTGTCCAATGAATCAACCATTTGCACCAGAAGTCGGACTCGAAGGAATTCTTCAATCCTAGAGAGTTTTTGTCTCACTTGCACACACTCAATGGCGTTGGCTGGAAATGGTTGAAGTGATTTAGATATGAGACAGAGAGAATGTCAAAACCTACCTCTGTCATCTTCCTCCTCCAATTGCATAGACAAGGGGGACTTCGATTCGCTTTCTTCCTCACATTGAACATGTTCTTTATATGCTTCTGAAGGAGACCTGCTGGCAAGCATAGAAATGAGTTCTCGGATTTCATCTTAAAAGAATGCAAAATTGGATTTGGTAGAAAAGCTTTTAATACAGTAGGACAAGGAAAACCCAGGAGTCTTAAATACCAGATCGACCTAATCCACGAAAATTTAAAGGTATTTACTTAGAAATTGCCCGTGCCAAGGTAAAATCTACTCAAGTAATTTGGTAAAAAAAAATATAACTGAGACTTACCCGGAACCATCCTACCCTAATATAGTCCTGCCCACTATAAGGATTTGTGAAAAATAAAAGCTTTTTATTTTCGAGTAGAGTTTCCAGGGTTGTAAAATGGATTGCGGGTAAGTTGCGGGTCGCCAAAATTGGGCCAGCTCATATAATCAATTATTGAGTTTATTGTATTATTTTAGCTTCTTCGTGGATGGATGGAACGGAACTAAAGTTAGAGAAAATAGGTGAACCACCCTATAAAAAAAACGACCAGCGACTATGACTAGTGAGATTGAACACATGAAGCCGGCTTAAGATATCACAATAAGCTCAATAATCCGCAATCCATTAAACAAACCTAATTTGTTGTTGGATTGCTGATGTTTATGCCCATAATATAAAAAAAATGTTGATGAATTTTTATGTATTTTTATTTTAGCACCATTTCAGTCTTGGCCCAATTTAGACAGCCCACTCCTTTTCCAACAATAACTTACTTTCAAATCTGGTAAAAGTTTCGAGTGCTTTTCCAATAGGCGTCTTCATTCTATTTTCTACACAGTATAAAGCATATTGCGAGATTATAAAACGCCATTTCTGACTTGTTGACACCAAATCCAGCCGCTTTGTCGTTCTACTTCCAGTCTCTTCTTTTAAACTAGTGTAAAATGCATCAGCAAAACTGGTCACCCATTTTGTAGTGCTGAAATACTCTCAAATTACTTGTATTCATACCTAGTGGAAAATTTACCTATTTAACACCAACGAAGGTGCTATTTTGTTTAACAAGAAGTCGGTCAACATTTGGAATTGGAAAGCAGCCATTGTTAAATTTCCTAGTGGCTCCTGTTCAGCCTCCGACAAAGTTTTCAGAACACCAGTAGTAGAAAACCTAAAGATAAACCAAGAACAATCAAATGTGTTTGCACAGGGTGGCAATTAAACCGACCAACCCCAGTCCAAAAGCCGCAGGCAAATAGTTCCACACACTTAAAAATTCGTCCATATACCACTTCCCAGCATTGTGCACCATTTTTGACATCCAAATTCTCACTAATTTCCCATCCGATTGATCTCCAGAGAGTAAATTAAAGCACTGTAGACGATTCAAGAGGCTCAGCAGAAGCTTTTCCAACCCGCTATTTTCTTTGAAAACCGATTAATTATAACAATAAAGATAAAATAGCCTACTTCCAAAGGTATTCTCCACAAAAAGCATCAACAAAGTCTTCTGCAGGTCAACAATGTGGGTGTTGTTGTGGAGCATTGCTTTGGGCATGTAACCAAGTGCTGTGACCATCCCATCCAACCATTTCAGCAATGTACTCTGACTTTCCAGACTTAGGCAATATGATTGATCTAGAAGATCGGTTAGAACTCCGACTATTTTGCTAAAATATCCTTTGGTCGGTCCATCCAGAGTAAATGTAGCCGATAAGTTCTGTGCTTGACGGAACATATCACTGTTGGCAATGAAGTACTCGTGTCTTAAATTTTTTAGGCTATTTAATGTCAGTTTTCAATTTACAGATTTAACTCGTCAAATCTGTTTTTGTTTGCTAAAGCTTGATCATCTTAGCTATTTTTTATTATTTTCTAACTTTTTTTGCACCAATATGCAGCCCCGCATCTCCCGTTTCCATTCAGGTATCAACAAACTTGATGTTGTCGGAAAAGATAGGATAAAAAAACATCAAATACGGCAAAACTTCAGGCGCTGATGTGTTTCCGCTTCCTTGAATGATTTTTGATTTCGCTAATTTTTTGAATGCCACTCTTTGATGATAAATAAATTTCAGTTATCAAGCAACAAACTCACGTTTCGGAAAACATTCGAGCCAAGCAAAGGAGAGAATGGTGAGAAGCAGGAAAATAGGTGACTAGCCAGCACTCTTTCAGCGGAACCAGCTCAAAAAGAAGAGAGAACAGGCTGGGATCCAGTCCTCGCATCTAAACAGTATACAAAATCTAAGACTTACAAAAAGCTTGAGCTTACCACAACGATGGAATTTTTAACAGTGCTCAAAGATCTAAGTGAGGCCAACAAAGCAATCAGAAAGACCTCTTTTTTTTTGCATTCACTTGACAAAACACCTGTCAGTGATTCTTGCAGCTGTTTAAATCGTGCTACAAATTGAAGAAATGTCAATTATAACCTTGTGACAATAATCAAAATTAACTTACCAACAATCTCAGTAGATATTTTTGAGTAGATAGTCTGCAAATTACTCAAATCTCCTAGGTCCAGCAGCCTTGAAAAGGCTGCAGCGATGGCTAACGACACTTCTTGGTCTGTCAGCAGAGGATGCTCGATCAGACAAGAATCTTCTCCGACAAACAGACTTAGCAGCTCTGATTTTAGGGGCTGTTTTGCCCGGTTTAAAGTCTGTAATCATGATTGGATGAAAATGATAATTGGCAAACTGGTGGTAAAATCTAGACTAGTAGCCCGGCCTAATATACTATTTTTAACCTTTTCTTGAACTCTCTTAGGCCTACTTATTTTCCTACTTATTTTTTCAAAAATTGGTCAACTTTAAAAAGTAATTTTTTTCGCCGATCATAAAATTTTGCAGTCGAAAAAAGGGTGGATACACCAAGAGCTCAAACCCCCGACCAGCACAAAAAAGGCGAAAAAAGAACAAACCCGAAAACCACTGTGTCACTGTGTCACCGAAGTTATATACCAAATTATAACTTAAAGAACCCACCTTAACAAAGAGTCTAATCAGAGTCATAGTGGCGGCTTTTCCGGTTGGTCGGTGACTAAAGCCTTTGTGTAGCAGTCCTGGAAGTGGTAACAACAAGCGCTCATCTTTGCCAACTGAGTATATCAACAATAGCAATTTTGCAAACTCTGCGCACAATTCACAGACTGTATTCTCACTTGACTTTTCCACCAACTTCAGTTTGGAATGGATGTCTCGCACTATCTGTAAAATAAATTTGTATACATGAGTCAAAATTGGCTGTACAAAGATTAGTAAATGTGAAACGTGAAAACGATATCACTCGCACTTTCAACATCTGACAAAAAAGTAATCGGCAAAACGTCAAATTGGAATTTTACTGAATTGGAAAAAAGCTGTTGAAATTTTGCCGAACTGGTAAAAAGGCAATACGAAAATTGCCGAACTCGTAAGATCTACTCTTTGATTGATTACAATTTGTAATTTTTCTATGTGGTTTCTCTAAAATTTGAGTTAGTGCATGTTTCAAATGCAGTTTCTTAGCGAAATGCACAAAAATGAATGGGATCCACAGAAGTTTTGCAATTCGTCGAGGAAGAGCAAATATGATAGACGTGAAACAAATCGCAGTCCCTCCTGGTAGTGGATGTGTACGAATAAATACCCCTTCCCCCTCAAAACATAGGACATGTGTAGACAATTCAATTGCTCAAAGGCTTTAGGGAAACAAAAAAATAAATAAAAGATGTAAACATTCGAACGGCGGATTCCTCCTCCAAGGTATTTTGAATTTCCTTTCTACGAGTTAGGCATTTTTCAATTTGCCTTTTCACCAATTCGGCAAAATTTGAATTGTTTTTTTATCAGTTCAGCAGATTTCTAATTACTTTTTAAAGACTTAAAATTTCACGAGATGTGTGTATAGGCTACACACCATAATTTACGCGGCGATTTGTTACGAGGGACATTTATTACGCGGTCACTTTGTTACGCCACAAAAATTAGCATATACTCATTTACAGTACCCAATTTTGTAAGGATTTTTTTATTCTGTGGCACCCCAGTAGGCAAAAACAATCTCAGAAATTTAGTCTGAAAACAGAATTTCAACAAGAGGCTTCGTTGCTGAGATATTATCATAGCCAGCCGCGAACTTAGCTTTTGTCTTTTTTCTCCTAGTTTTAATCATATCTCAGCAACCAAGTCTCTTCTTGAAATTCTGTATTCATATTTGGATTCCTGTTTTTTTGCCTACTGGGGTGCCTCAGAATGAAGAAATTCTTTCAAAAATGAGTACTGTAAATGAGTGATGTAAATTTTCGTGGCGTAACAAAGTGACCGCGTAACAGATTTTCGCGTAAATTATGGCGTACAGCCGCGTGTATATCGAGTTTCGAATTTACTAATGTTTGTACAGCCGTCAGAATTTAGACTAAAATATGCAAACCTTGTCGACTAGCCCTTCAATGGCATAGAAATTGGCTGGGTTGACGGAACTCTCAAAAATTTCAGCAAATACTTTTAACATAGGGATGGCGGCAGAGAGCTTATCACGATTTTGGTGGTCTTCAGGCGGGTTCTCCAATTGCTGCAAAACAGATGTACAAAACTTTTGCAAAGGGTAGGAAAAACGCTATCTATACGCGTTCAGAGTGATTTTAAAAGACTGTTTTGGGTTTCCGAACTGACTTTTTAAAATCTCATTAACCTGAACGCGCATAGGGGTAAACGAGAATACTTAAAGCATACATCAACAATGTAGAAGCAATCGTCAATCAGACTCTGTAAGAAAATGACTGCTTCCTGGATATCGCTAACGAAGATAGGCCCAAAGCAGCGAATGATCTCACGACACATGTTCTCCACGTATTTGGGTTGAGTCTGGTCTAGCAGCCAACCGATAACGTAGTCGCAAATATCCTGTAAATTGGTAGTTAAAATTTGTATGCTCTAACAAAATCAAAAAATATTTTTACATGAAGATGAGGTCGAAAGCTCAAAGAGTAGTATTTGGCCATCAGTTGACAGATATCGAGCAAGGGAATCAACTCCAGAGGCGAGTCATTGACGTCGAGATGTGCTTTGGTAAACTCCAACAAGTTCTGCAAATACCGTAAACTGCAGCCAAAATCACGTTTGCCAAAATATTACCTTAACATCTGGTTCTTTCACACATTTATTGGCATTTATATGGTTGACCAGGCTTTCATGGAGTGATTGAAGCAAAAGTGCACGCTCTTCTTCCTTCTTTGAATTTTTGCACTTGTCAGCGATGTAAGTGATAAATCTGTAGAATGATTAGTCAAATATTTTTGAGACTCGATAAAAGCTCACTCTTCAAAATGTTCGGCGATTAAAAATCCAACAAAACCAATGCATCTGGCAGCTCCACACTTCAGCTCCTGATTTGCTTTGGAAGAGAATAGAGCTCCAACTTCATTAATCAAAACTTTCCAGTCATCCCTTATTTCCTTAAACATTTGGGTTAAATTACAGCACTCACAGATTACCTAGAGGCCACCTAAACCATCTAAAATCAACCTAACTACCAGGGAAAATACAAATTATGGGAATGGTACTGAAGCTCTTAAGAAAAACATCTTCCGAAAACCCATTTTTATGGAGAACTCTTACAATAAAGGCCTACAAAATTATTTTGAGATATCACCTTTGAATTGCTCGGAGAAACAATTAATGACTGTAGGCTGGAGAAGGCCGAGGAAGCTTTTGATTTGTCGAATATAATCTAGATTTTCTTTATAAAATAAATGATTCTAGATAGTTTATCGATTCAACACACCTGTTTTACAATCCCTTTGACTTGCGGATACAAATTGCTGGCAGACATTCCATTCACCAAAAAAATGAAAGCTAAAAGAAGTAGAAAAATTGTCTGACAGTAACATGAACCCAATAAGTCTCAGTCAATAATAGCCTGAAGCACATCAATTGTTCGCAAATTGTATGCCTTCTTTCAAACAATAAATATCAGTTTTTGCCACGCAAACAAAAATTAAGGCGCAAAATTTGAAGTTGGTTTTTAATGGTCTTTTCGGAGAAAGTTTCTTCTCAGCATTGCTGTTTGCCAAGGTGTTGCTGAGTCAGCAACACCTTGGCAAACACTTTTTTTTAATTAACTAACTGACGAGCGTAGCTGCGCCCGTTTGGCGCCTTTATTTAAACGATATTTTTCATGAAATTTTTATTAAATCTCTTTTTAAGTTTTATTGTTAAAGCTGTCAAATATTTAAAACATAGCGGCATTATTTTTGCACATATTTTTATTTTACCTTTTTAAACCAATTTAAACCAAACAGATTATTTTTTATCATCAATGAGGGAAATTCGGGGAATAAAAACTTTTTCTCCAGCTCTTTCATTATCTCAAACAATAACACACACCAACCAAATCCTTTGTATTCTCCTTCTGGAGTGTCAACGCTTTTAAAAATGGTTTTGTCACCTGGTAGCATGTTTAGAACTTTTTCATTTAATTCATTCACAGCGGCATTTGTATATTCCAGCATAGCTAAATTGGCCATGCTATCATAGTCCTTCTTTTTGATTAAATTTCTAAAAATTTATTTTTCGCGTGGTTTTTGCGAAAAATTTCCTTTTTTAAAACAATATTGTCTTCTTTGTCAAAATTTATGCCATCACCAATCTCTAACAGATCTTTTGCAAACTTTTTTCTTTCGGACTTAACACTAAATAGCTTACAGCTTTATGCAAAAATGTATTTCTTGTACCAGACTCGCTTTACTGTTTTTTAAGGCATTAAAATTGGTTAGAGTGGATGGTGTACTTGTTTTGTGGCAGTTACATTTAGGCGGGGGGTATAAACTTTGGGGTGGGTATAATACAGTAGAGTAACTTTTCCGATAGTTTTTCAGGTTACAAAGGGCTACAACACTAAAATCTAACCAATCCAGACGACGTGACGAACACCAAGAGACTGATTGCGCATACCAAAGGAAGAAAAATTATCACTAAGGAAGTTTCTAAGAGAATTCAATGTGCTGACGGTACACGGTAGGCTGCGGATCGCCAAAATCAGTTGGACAAAATCGGGCCAGACGGAATTTTAAATCCGTGGTTTTTTAACATATTTTTTGTAGTTTTTTTACTTGTCCATTGTTCCTATGAGCCTGTTTAATGTCTTTGAACCCATAATAGGTGTCTCAAAAATATGAATTTAAAAATTCGTCTGGCCCGATTTTGTGCGACCCGCAATTTACCCGTAACCGTGCTGACACCTCTAAAAGACGAGAATATGCAACATACGTTTCACTCTGTACTTCTACATCTACATTAAAACAAAACAGTGCATTCTCCATCTATAAAGTAAAATGTTTCGAGAATTCTAATAGAATTGATTTTAACAACATCAGTCGACTCCTCATTTTTATGCTTAAAAATAAAAATTAGAAAAAGTTGTATGCAAAACCAACTCAGAAATTTGCATTGTTTAATTTCTAAACAAAAAAGAGAAAAGCGTTTATTTACGGGAAATAAACTAGTAGAACGCAGCCAAAATAGTCTTATCAAAGTTTCTATGCAAGGAGTTCATATAAACAATTTTCCTGGAGTTTCTTCATCTAGTTCTTAATGAAGGTTAGTGACATCCAACTGCTGTACTGCTGGTGCTACCTTGGCTCCTCTATTGTGAGACCAACTGTCAAGGGTCCATCGAGCTGGGCGCGAGGAGGCGAAGAAACAAAAGAAAGCATTGGTTACTAGCAATATTATGCCGTGAATCCACAATACGATTCTCCAAGTTTCTAAATATATATTAAAGGCTAATTTCACACTTTAAATTATTGATTTCTCCGTCAAAGATTTAAACTTGTTTTTAAACTTTTTAAACTTGGTTATGTTAGCAATCTTTCAATTACCTTTTTTTTTTCATTTTTACACCAGTATGTAGTGCTGGATCTCCTTTTTCCAATAAATTATTAACTGTCTAAATATTAATAAAAAAAGGGGTTCTATTCGGTTATCCGGGGGACTTTATATAATTGCTTTATTCTTTGGGCTTTGGGCTCGTTCTCTGCTTTCTATGATGTGAAAAGTTCCTCTTGTTGATATCAACACGCAGCCAAATTTCAAGGTCGTCTTCAACGCTCTCTACGACGACAAGTAGCCTACCACAGCAAGGTTAGCCGTTATTTTTTGGATTGATTTACCGCTCCCATTTTATTGTAGATTATCAAGACTACGAACT
>BBSZ01009701.1:0-31943 GCA_000981365.1 Subanguina moxae
GGATTTTGACCCTACAAAACCCGCCCCGCAAACCCGCACTTGGATTTTGACCCTACAAAACCCGCCCCGCAAACCCGCACTTGGATTTTGACCCTACAAAACCCGCCCCGCAAACCCGCACTTAGATTTTGACCCTCCAAAACCCGCCCCGCAAACCCGCAAAACCCCAAATGAACATCACTAGCAGAAATCTCTGAAATAAAAGTGTTCTTAGACCAGTGCTATTGGTTAAATGTAGGTTTTGCTCAGATATAATCTAAACAGGCTCTACTGGAGTATACCCCATACCCCCCCCCTCTCCCCAAGTGCAACTTTTTCGCCTTTTTTGCCCTTTTACTATGTTTTTATCACTGGACTATAACAAAAAGTCTTTTAATGTATTTATTCTTCAAGAATACTGCTCGGATTCATCCTGAGCATACCTGAGATTATACAGCCCTTGATCCCTTTAAAAATGGTTAAAAATGCTTTTTATATGGCCAATGTACCTAGAAAGGCCAAGTACTTTTGGAAGGAAGGGACTGTTATAACTTTTTTGAGGGTTATAACCATTTGGGGAGTAAGGGTTATAATACACCAATACGGAAATTCATTTACAAAGTTAAAAAATCCGTGAGTCCGCCAAAATGTTTAACGCATCAAATAGAAAACAGATAAAAGGCAATTAATTTCCAAATAGCAGAGGAAGAGGATTGAGGGATGGAGTGGCTATCCTATTATTTCCCCAGAGATGCACAGCGCACCAAAACAAGGCTTGCGTTTACTGGTCTCACTAAAACTAAAGTTAAACAAAAGCCTAAGCAGGACCACACTTTATGCCACCTATTTTTTTAACCAAAAACTAAAAATCAGAAGACAAAAGACAAAATTAGCGGAAGAGAGACGAGCAGTGTATTTAGGATTCTCTGGACAGGATTTTCACTTTGAATTCTTTTTGGACTCCCTATTCTCGCCCTACCCTAAGTTTAGGTCTCAATTGTATGCAAAAGGGCAGTACTTGAAGTGTGAAAATACCCTAGAACCGTGGTTTAACTTCTCACATATAAAAAGAGACGAAATTATTTTTTAGCGATTCTGCTGATAAATATATGAAAAAATGAGTTCCTCTAACGCTTATTACTCCTCAGAAATAATATATTAATAAAGCTTAGAAGGTTTGTCTATCTATCTTAAAAAATAAAGCAAGCATGAGATAAATAAAAAGTCTAAAGAGAATGAGCCAAATAAAGACATACTCATGTATGCTAGCTAAGCACATGAACAACAGACAGAGAATATAAATCCTAATCCGGTCTCTCTGTTTAGCCCAAATAGAGCATGAGGAAATAGCCGATGGATTCGAGCACACATTGACCGACTCAACAATTGTCGAGAGAGAGAGAGAAAGAGAGGGCAAGTAGCTTTTAGAAAAGCACCACATACTAAGCCATGCTAGACGTGTCATAATAAAGAAAAGTAGATGGATTAGTACCAAATGGGAAGCCGACAGCAGAGCTAGCAGAAAAAAATATTTTGTAAAAAAAGTCTCAAGAGTTTATACGAGAGCTGCAAAGTCGGTCGGAAGTAAAATGGCAGAACTGCTAGCTAAAAAAATTAGCAACTCTTCCTTTTTCTTTACTTTGCTGTATAATTTTTGTGTCTAAAGTCATTTTCTTCTTATATTCGGTTGTTTCATAAATCCTGTTTTTATTCAAAGGTTTAATTTGCGCTATTCTTTTTTATTTTTTATTCAAAACATGATAACAGCTAGTCAACAAAGTAATCTCCTTCAAATTCTACAACATTTCCCATCGGTCTTGCAGCTTTCGAATGCCCCTGATGTGTAGTAATCCGGCTGGCTTCGAGGCACAGCATTCAGTAAGGTTTTGATGGACTCCTTTCTACAGAGGCATTTTTTTTTCCACGCAGGAAGTGCTGAAGCGAACAAAAGAGATGATAATCTCATGTCTCATAAGCAATATCTGGAAAATATGGAGGATGGGGCAGTGGACATATATTAATAATAAATACAAAAAAAATACTGTGATTTGAACCTTTGAACAAAAACCGCATGACTCGTGTGCTAGTCCCTGGGACCCAAGTCCGGTGCTTGGCTCTTCCTTCCCTTAAATAAGCCCTAAGGCTACAGCCAAGGCTAACTTAGGTATGGGCCATGAAGTGGTGACGAGTCCCGAGCTTGTATTCCCACATGACATGACAGACTTCGACAGCATTCTGCTTTTTGACTTACAAGCTCACACAAAGTCTTACAATATTGATTTTTGAATGTTCGTTCTTGGCGTCTATTTGCACAAAAATTATTTTCAAAGAGTTTGTTATGAGTTAGAATACAAAATTGATAAATTTTTCGACAAATACGATATATTCCAAGTTGCAGCGGTTGCTAAAAAGATATTTGAGAAGAATTTCAAGCAACATTTTTAGCCTTTAAAACTATATAGCTGTCAAATGCCATATATTCTCTAATAATTTGACCGGGCGGATTTTTAGAGGTAAGGCCATTTGGTAATCAAAATGTTCTCAAAAATCCGAATCTGAAAGCAGGAGTTCAAAAATCTGCTAGCTTTCCGAGATATGATAGCAACCAAGGCAACCAAACTTTTGATCACATCTCGCTAAGCAAGCAACATTTGAAAATTTTGCTTGCAGATTTAGATTTCTGATGAAATTTCGGAAATTTGTAAGCCAGAGAATGAAAAAAGTTTCAAAAATGGGTGCTTTTATAGAAATATATCAAAATTTCGAAAATATAATTGCCAAGTGTCTTATTTTTGTGTATTTTTAATGATGGCCAGCAAACAGAGCGATCGAAAGAGTCAGGAAGAACTCGAGCTACACTTTCTATTGCTCATCAAGTTTTTGGAAACTGATGAAAATGTTGCTAAAACAAAACAGGCAAAAGTAAATTTTGACTGGCTTAAGCATTACTTATGCAAAATAGGATCTCATTTCAGAAAGTGAAAGTTGCAATTTTCAAACACTGCAAGATTGAAAAAGGCAGTCCCAAATTTTTGGAAAGCCACAAAGATACTGCTAAGAAATTGAAGGTGTTTCTCAATCAAGGAGATAATAATGCCAAATTCACTGCCTATATCGTAAGTGGATAGGTTTTCAACACTGGCACCTCTATGTCTCAACTGTTTAGAATGCTCAAATAAAGCGAGTCACAGAGCAGACTGCTAGCAGTGTATGCAGCTTTCATGCATTCATCGCTACTTCTAATGGCATTTCATGTTTTTTAGGTCCAAGACACCTCTAGATCTACCTTAGAGGCACAAAGCTGAACATTGAAAGTTTGTGAGATTGTCCATGTTTGTACCGGGTTTTTTCTTGTTGTTTTTAAATCTTCTCTGTCTCGACGCGTCCAGTAAAGCTTATAAATATTGGTAAATTTCAAACTTAAAACAATTCTTTTATAAAAACTATTTTTTGATGAAACATTTTCTAAAAAACTTATTTTATTGCATTTAGCAGTAAAACCTAGCTCAACACGAAGGCAAAGTCTAAGTTTGAACTATATACTTAAAAGCGATATGATTAGACTAAGAATTCCCTGCCAATCACCATGATACTTTTCATTTTTGCTTTGAGCATGGAAGTATCACACACCGAGGGGATCATTCATTGGGAGCTGTTGCTGAAGGGAATGACCATCACCGCTGCTGAGAGCAACTCAACCGACGGACTTCAAGCTCTTCACTTCGCTGCAGAACCACCTCGAGGGCAAAGAGTTCAAATTGAAAAGGAGATGAAGGTCTTAGTCAAGCAATTCTTTGAGTCCAAGTCTTCTGGCTTCTTCGTCCGAAGGTATACGGATCTGGTGGAGCGATGGAAGGCAGTAATCGAGTAGGAAGGAGACTATCCACTGGAGTGCTTTGTTGTTGTTGAATTTGTGATCAATATAGAATTGTAGCATTTAAAATAATCACTTATTTATTCCAATAAATGCATAACTGGGAAATGTTGAAGGTACAATAGCAAATATTCTACAGCCGAAAATACACACGTGGAAAACATTTATTATTTTGTGAAAAGTAAATTGCTTTTCTGTTAATTTATTTTCGTTTATTCACTCCTTCTTATTATCGGCTTGTTCAAGCCGCTGCTCGAGGAGGCTGTTGTTCAATGGAAGATGGGTCATCTACTTGGAAGAAGACAGGGTTGGAATGCACTGAATGTTGGCCTTGTTGGTCGTTGTGGGGCGCGGAGAGGGCATCCCCACTTGGAGGGCTGTCACCACCTGCTTTCACTGCCTCGTTGTTCGAGTTCATCATTGGGAACTTGACTGCGGGAAAGTCAACCTAAAAATTGTGCTTTGAGATATGTTCATTGAAATCCCCCGTAAAACTAGTCACTTAATCCTTCAAATTACTGGTTTACTCTGTTAAATGTTGTATTTTTTTTATATTTTGTCAAAAGTTGATTAACACAGTGGTTTTTTAATCATCTTTTCCACTTTTTTCAGCATGTAGCTCCGCTTACTATCTACTGATTTGATGTAATCAGAAAAAGTTGGAGATCAGGGCTTTTGAAGAGAAATATCCCTTGATCCATGCATACACCTTTTTCTCCAACTTTTTGGATAGCTCATTGAAAAGATGTGGGACTACATGCTGCAAAAAGATTAGAAAAGATTAGTGAAAAACCGGTGCGATAGTCAGGTTTGAAAATTTGACGTCACAAATCACTAATTTGATCGTGACTATTGCCTAAAACACATGTTTATTTGTCTATTTTAATAAACAAGATTTCTTTTTTTAGAGGCAGTGTGTCATTTCCACACATGCTATATCGTATTTCCTGTAATAAACACCTCTCCCCCCTATATTGGCATTGTGTTTTTGACCTACTTTTTTCCAGACAAGTTTTAGGCAAGTTACTACCCAAATTTTAGCTAAGACAATAAGCTACAATTTGAGTGGTAACTTGCCTGGAAAAATTAGATCAAAAACACGATTTTGAACTGGTGGGGGGGGGGAAAGGGGCGCTTATTAGAGGAAATACGGTAGTTCCATTTGTGAATGCGCGGGGAAATTTACTGCCTGGCACAATGAAGCTAGAGTTGTGAAGTAGGTTTGTGTGTAGAATTGGTATCTGATGTCATGTAATGTTGTTTTCCGGGGCGTTTGGGACTTTGAAGCCAGACTTTTTTGCCTTTGTGTTTTGTATAATGGAACTCGAAATGAAGGCATCCCAACCTACCGTATGCAACCCCTGCTCCCCGAAAACATGGTGGTCTTCCTCTTCCACCTCGGATCCATCCTCTTTCTCTATCACAGATGGATCAACCGAAGTCTTCAAAGGTTTTTCTTCTGGATATAGTGGAATATTACCATCATCATGCTGCGTGTTGCCACTCAAACTCTTTTCACCTCTCTTTCTCAGTTCTTCCAATTCTCCTACAGTAGCACTCGTTATTTCTTGCTTTTTCACAAAAATTGGAGTCGTGGTCTCCCAACCAGCTGGTATTACATCCAAAGAGACGGGTGTGGTGGATTGGTCAGCTAGCGATTCCACTGGCAGCAAGACAGTTTTGTTGGTATCTTTTTCAACCTTTTCTTCTTCTTTTCTCATTTTTTCATCGATTCTTGGTTTCTCTTCAGCCACATTGCTTGGTTCTCCTCCAGGCCTTTGAATTCCACTATAATTTGTGAGCTTTTTGTTTGTCAAATCTGAATTTTGACCCTCCAATTTGTCCGTAGCAGCAATTAGTTGAGGCTCCACCCTCAAGGTCAACTGGTCCTCCGGTAGATCAGAAATGTTTAACCAAGAAGAAGCAGAATTTACCAATTCACTCCCATTCAACGGCAATATGCTTAACCTGTTGCCTGGACTTTCCAAAAAAGTCTCTGACAAGTCATAATCATCAGTCTCTTTCTTCTCCATTTCAGTCAGAAAATCTGGTTCTCTAACTTGGTTAACTAGATTGAACTTGTTTTCCACGCTTTTTTCTCTTTCCCCCTCAAAATTTGAGGTGTTGGTAGCCGTTTTTGCAGAGGCTTTTTCAAAATTTTGATTTTCTTTGTCTTCTCTCCCATTCATATGGTTACTGGAGCCGGAGACGATGGAAGCTTCTGAATCAGTGCGGTAAACCTCGCTGGGCAATGGCTCCAAACGCTTGTTGCTCTGTACTAGTTCAGAGTAGTTGTCTTCTACGGCTATTAGAGGATGGTAGATCAAGTTTTGACTGGACAAATTGAGTTTGGGTGATATCTTGGGTGGAGGGAGAGCCTTTTGGTGGTTTTTGGTAAATGACAACTTGATGGGCAACTGCTTTGAGATGTGAGCAAATGAGCTGAAACTGACTGCTTGGTCGGGCTCTATGAAACTGGCGGTGGATAGCCGGCGGGTGGTCATAAAGGCTGGATCCTTGGGAGGCGAGAAGGCAGGTGGACCTGCTGCTATTGCTGACGACTGCAATTGGAGAGGACATGTTGGTTGTTTGTGAAATAATGGCTGCGGTTTGTGGTGGTGTGGAGGAGAAAGACATGGACAAAGAGAGTGGATAAGTTGGTAGAGGAACAGGGTGTTTAGTGTGTGTGTATGTGTGTGGAGATAAACTTTGATTTGAGGCAAACCAAACCAGTAGAAACCAGTTGACTATGTCGCTTCCACAGACACCAATGCCCGAAAGATGTTTCCGAAAATGAAAAAGTGCCACCTTTATTCCAACTACACAACTTTACATTTCCATTTTAAACCTAAGCCAATAAGAGTGCCCATAAAACCCTAATAAGAAACCTGGATTTATTCAGCTTTGTTATTGCATTTATAAGTGTGTTATGTGTGCATCCTCAAATCTGTTTTGGTGCTCACCGGTATGGCAGCCAAAGAGTCATCAGTGGAAGCATCCACCATACGTGGGGGTTGGGTGCGGTGGGGTGGCGCCACCAACCACACATCCCCATTGTCGCTGTCTTTGCTGTTGGCTGCAGACTGCTGCTCATTGCTGGCACTACTGCTTTTGCTGTCTTGGTTGGCTGGAGTGGAGCCAATGTCCTCGGCATTCCCATTGACTGGACTGGCTGGAGTGACGCTCTCTTGACTGCTGCTATCACTGATCTCCGGCTGCTTCTGCTGCTGTTGCTGAGAAGAGGGGGACTTTGGGAACTGCAATTGTTTTGTATGGTGTGCTTTTTGGCTCTTTTGTGTTAGTGACTGGTCTTTGTTGTCTACGGTTTACATGTTAATACAGGAGTCTATGGTTGTTGATAAGTATTTCTACCGTCTATGTGTTAATGAGGATACTATTTATCCAACGGTTTAGTAGGATTATTGACAAATGGACCAAATACAGAGTAAATAAATTTCTTCAGATATCAAATTAGGTGCAACCTTGATTAAGTCAAGTCAAAAAGTCTTTAAAAAGCCATAAAAGGTTTTGCTCACACATACTAGTTGTCTACTGTGGAGAATGGCCAGCTAAAGATTGTTTTTGAAAAAACTCGTCAATATTTGCCTAAAAGTCCTAGATTAAGTCCTAATTTTTTTGAGTGTCTTTTTAAACAGTAAGCAAAAAACCTTAGGGAGTGCATCTCTGAAAACAAATATTTTGTATATTTTAGGTATTTTGTTTCAATTTCTTTCAAAAACCATCTCTAAGTTGGATTTTGTTATTTACTTTTCGGAAATTCATCTGTATTCCAGAGAATTTGCGGACAAATAGTTAATAACTCTGTATTAAGTGTTTAAAGGGTGTATCTACCAAGCCATTTATTCAAAACACACAAATATACATTGAACACCTCCAAAGAACGTTAGTGTTAGTGGTTGGGTGGGAAGGGTGTCAAGGGTTCAAGGGCCAACCTGATGAGTCCAGCCTCGAGGTCCACTCATGTTGTTGTCCACCAAAGTTTTCACCGAAGGCTCGTCACTGTTGCTGCTGCCTCCCGGTCCTCTTTGTTGGCCTCCCATTGGGGCCTCTGGCTGATTGGGGAAGTTCTGCTGAGGAGGCTCAACTTGGATTCGGTCCTCTGGAGGGATGAAGTTCTGAAATTAAGACTCGACTTAGTTTCTTTTTGTCAGCTTCGGATATGGATGGTGATATTTGTGTTTGTGTGTGGAGAAAATATGTGTTGTGGCCGCAAAATAAGGTGAAATTTTAGGTTAATCAGTGGATAACACATATAGTGAATAAGGGAAAAAGCTAGTTTGTATTTAACATGGTGATTTCTGGTGAATCTTTATAGAAGTTCTGCTTCTGGCTTGCTTGAAAAATTTTTAGAAAAGTAGCTGTGTCCCTATTTTTGACAAAATTCTGCTTGTACCATTCAAAAGTCCAGACAACTCTGCGCCGAATGACATCCCAGGCACGATTTTTTTGATTCAAATGTTGAAAATTTGTCAGAAGCAAGTCAAAATTGAAAATTTTTTCTGGCCACGACTATTTCATCTTTTCTTTGAGCTGTCATTCGACAGAGAATTGACTGGGCTTTTGGTTGATGCAAGTGTAATTTCATGAAAAAATCAAAAAGCTGAGATACAGCCATTTTTGTGGATGTGTCGATATTTTGGTAGCAAGCTCTGCTTTTTGAGTGTCTGCTTCATAAGCTCATGATCCAGTTTTTTCCTTAGCCTAATCAAAATGTAATCAAACTTTTTGGTTGTGCAATGTCCTAAAGTACGAGAAAAAGAGGAGAAATCACACGCACACACAACAGACACAGCGCACAAACATGCAAAAAGTAGACAGGATAGTAGGAGGGTAAAGCAATGACGTAAGTGCTCTTCACTCCATCTAACCTTAAACACTGGGAACTGCAGTTGTTGTTGAACACCAAATTCTCTTCTCTGTTGTTGTTGCTGCTGGCCACCCATAATTTCCTTGGCAAAAGCTGGAAATGGCTGCGGCTGGCCACTTGGAGCCTGGCCCTGACCCATGGGGAAGAAAATAACTGGTGGAGGGGGTGGCAAGCCTGACTTCTCGTTCATTTTGCCCCCTTGGCTCTCTTCCACCAAACTAGAGGGTGGAATTTGTTGTTGGGCTTCTTGAGCAGGGCTGTTGGCTGGGTGTTGCCACCACTGCTGGGGCATCACCATCTGTTGGTTGGGAGGTGGGGGAGGAAAGAAGGGTGGAGGAGGTAAAGGTACTCCACCCCCCAAATTGTTGTTGTTAGACTCAGGGAATGGCAGTCGAGGGCGCTGGTCGGGTTGTGTAGGACCCAGAATGGCGCTGGGTGGCAGCATCAATGGATTCTGCAACTGGTTGCACACTTACTTCTGCTAGTGGTTTTGAGTGGAGATAAGAAAAAATGAGATTTACTATGTTTGAAAACAAAAAAATACTCAAAAATCACTAGGAAAACAGGGAGGCATCACAACACATCTAACTGCACTTGCTCTAGGTGTGTGAAACATAAATAGTCTTTTTCAAGTTTACAATAACTTAGGTGCGCAATTTCACACACACACACATGTTTTTGTTCAAGATTGTAGTTGCAAATTAATTTTTTTTTCAGTAAACTTTTGTGGAAAAACTCATGCAAGTCCGATTCGGGATCTGAACATATGCAGTGCTTAGGGAAAAACACACTTCGCACACTCTGGTTTTTTCCAAAGTTTTTTTATATTTTTATATGTAAATAGTATTTACTAAATACTCGCTTTTGAAACTTTGTTTGGCACTTTTTTAGTTTGAACCCCTCTTATATGCTATATGGATTAGTAATAATAGATTTCACAGTATCAGACATCATAATACGCTATCCAATACGCTAAGTTACTATTATCTCGTCACAAAAAAGTCCAAAATCTGCATATTTTGCCTTGGGGATCAAGGTAAGCAATCTGATAAATAGTATTTTTAGATCCCAGACATACAGCTAAGCCTTAAGCTTAGGGTAGTCCAGCATAAGTTAACCGCAAACCACTAAATCTAGCTGAGTCAAGGTTAACCTAGGCTCGCCTACCCTAACCCTAAGGCTTAGTTATATTCCTGAGTGCAGTATCTGGGGTCTTAAAATACCACTTACAAGGTTGCCTGCCTTGGTGTTCTTGAGATCCATACTAAAAAGTGTCCTTTTTTATTCTGAGGCATCCCAGTAGGCAAAATGTTCTCAGAAATCTGATTGTGAAGGCAGAATTTCAAACTGTCGCTTATTTAATGAAATATGGCGGCAAGTAGGGTAGTCAATGTTGTGATGTTCTTGGTGTAAGCCTTTTGGCTATGTCTCGCTAAAAATTGTGCTTTCATGTGTGGATTTCTCAGGACGTTTTACTTATTCAGGTGCCTCAGATAAAATGCTCTGCAAAGGTGGGTCAATATCCAAACTTAGAGATTGAAAAACCCACCAACTGCTGTATGTTCTGAAATCCTTGGATGCGATTGGCAATAATGTCTTGCAACATCCTGCCGAACTTTCGACCATAAATTTCTCCCACCACTTCCTGGCTGGGAGAAGCATTGTTGGAGGAGGAAGTGTCGGGCGAGAAGTGCTCATTTGACTTTCCAGTCTGCTCAAATTGCTCTGGCTGTTGTTGCTGGGCATTAGGGCCGACCAGTGGGGGGAGCATAGGCATGGCGGGCTGTTGAGGGAACACCTGGATCATTGGCTGGTGGGGTTGTTGAGAGCCATGGGAGCTGTCCTCCCTTTCCAACTGATGCCCACTACCGGACCATCGGTCAAACGATGGAGGTCGAGACAGAATATGTGGAGGTTGGGGGAATTGCTGCTGCTGCTGCTGCTGCTGCTGTTGGGGCAACATTTGCCAGTTGTTCATAGGGTGGAAGAATGATTCAGGACGGAAAGAGTTGCTGTTAGCTCGTGGCATGTTGTTGCCATTCCATTGCATGCTCAAAATTGAAAAATGATAGATATATAGTAAAAAGAGGGCAGTCATCTTTTTGGAGACTGATCCACTTATTTCGCCATAAATTGAGCTTTTGTGTAAAAACTTGATAGATCATTACCCTATCACGTCTCCAAACTCTCCATTATGGGGCTGTTGCTGCTGCTGCTGTTGTTGTTGGTTATCTTCCTCTCTGGGCCATCCACTACCAAAAGGGACATTAGCACGTGCTCGGTTCTGCTCCACCACTTGGTTGTTCTGCATAAAAGTTGGCTGGTGGTACTCGCCAAAGCCATCCATAAAGGAGTCAGACTGAATAATAGTTGAATTAGCTGGAAATCTATGAACAAAGGAATTACCTTGGGTGCTTGCTGCTCCTCAATTGGCAAATGCGGGAAGAAGTTTGGCAAAAGGGGGTGGAAGGACTGACCTCTGGTCAAGTGATGCTGTTGGCTCTGGTGTTGGCCTCCAAATGGCGAGAACTGCTCATCGGTTTGGGGCTGAACGGCGTGAACTTATTCAGAAGCATCATATTTTTGGTGTAAAAGACAATTGTTCAAAAAAAATTGCAAAAGAGGCATGACCATGTGTCTCATGTACATTATTTTTCACTAACCTCCACCTCAATCACAGACACCTGCATCGTGCCATCAAAGCCCTAAACAAATTTCTCATTTTCTCAAAAGAAATCCTTAACAAGTTACCATATCTTCAGCGTGTTGTTTGATTTTTTGAAGGATGGTTTTAAGAAATTGGAGTCGAGCGTCTCGAATCATGCCCTCTGGCTGTTGTTGCTGCTCAAAAGAAGAGGGTTTGGGTGGGAAGGAGTCAATAGCTACGACTGGCTCTGGAGTGGAGCTGGCTGGTAGAGTGGTGGTACTTGAGGACTCTGAATGCTGAATCAGAGCTTCCGCCATCTCTTTGCTGAAATTTTGGTATATTTAGTTTGGTATTTGGGAGGCGACTTCCAACTTCTTGCTAAGCGAGAAGTAGCGGTCTGCATTGAGCACTGCATTGGCACGGTGGTAGTAGTCGTAGGCATTGTCTCCATAGCCCAGACGATGTTTTAGCTCGGCCCTGCAAGACCAATTGTATTAGCACCGCCATTTTTACGCTAAATTGACGAAAAAATCTGTATTCAATATGCCTACCATCTAAGTCTGAAGAAGTTCTCATCGCGCTGTCGATTGTAGGCGATCTCAGACAGAGTGAGAGCAAACAAAGCCATCAAGAACACCGACAACATAACCATTAGAATGCCTGCAATACATTTTCTCTAATACCTTCAAAAAATAATAATCAAATTTTGATCAACCCTTGTATCCTCGAGACTTGCGCATCACAATTGGATGAGGTGGCTGAGGAATTTCTGGTCCCACAGGCAATGGGATATGTTTCACATTTTGAGTGGGCACGTACCCGGGTGGAGGAGAACCTGCAATTTTGTTGGTAACTTTTTGAAATTGAGTGATTATGTGATCCAAAAAAAGAGATTAGCTATAAGTTGAAAAAGCTGTCAAAATTACACACCTCCTGAGGTCTTTTCGGAAGCAGGATCAGTGGCGTCTTTTATTGGAGGCTTCTGATCCAGACCTACTGTAAACACTTTCATTCTGGGTGAGTGGTTTCTCTGAAAAAAATAAACCAATTAAAGAGACCAATAAAGTTAAAGGGTCTTTACAGGCACGCAAACAAGTTGGAGAAGGACATTAAAAACAAAAATGACTCATTACTTAAATATACAGTAGCGTAAAATAGTGGAGAACTAGACAGACACGGTAGTCTAGTATCCTTTATGGCTCAAATCGATTGAATAAAATTGTCAAATTAGTCGTTTACTTCCCAAAAATGGGTATTTTTATATAAAGAAAAAAATTAATGGGAACTTTTTGATATCCGATTCGGATGTAGAGCCTCCAAAATTTTTGTCCACAAATCTGAGTGTCAAAGCATCAAGACAAACAGGAATTGTACAAAAAGGGTGCAATATTCTGACTAAAACAACACCAACTGGCAGAATCTTTTGCTGAACAATACCTTCTTATTTGCACCATCACCAGCAAAACAACAAAAAGAAGAGAAGACACTTTGGAAAGGAATAAAAAGAGTTGGAGGTGGTGTTGATACCTGCCTTTGCAAACATCACCACCAACAATAGCTCCTCTCTTCTACATCATCATTTATACACACATACGCACAGCAAGGCAACAGGGATTTGTATGGAGGAAGAGGATGAAAACATGTTCTCGTTAATGCCCTTTCCTCAGCTCTCAATTTAGGAGAAGAGGCAATGGGAACGGCGGCGCAAAATTACTATCTTTCTTTTCTGAAATGCATTGCCCACAAAAGACTGAGCACAGCGTCAATATTAAGAGATTAATTTGCGAATTCAGCGACAATCTCCCAATGCGAAAGAAATCTTTTCCTTTTTGAGAGGTAATAATAGGAGAAAAGGATACTTATGGGTTTTCCTACCTCATTTTTCTATTCAAATCCTTCTCAAACGATGTTTTGCTGCATTTTTTGTTGTAAAAAAGTGTTTTTTACTGTTTCCAACTAAATGCCGCTCAATTTTCGAGAGCTAAAAGAAAACAGCGCTTAAGAAGCTAGCGTTGCCTTCCTTCAAGAGTCTGGAATCTTGCCATCGGAGCGTCTTAGCAACAAAGGGCATCAAATGAAGCTATTTTTAAGTCAAAAAATTGGAATTGCATAAAGATGATGTTGGGATGCGAAAAGTCGGTATTCGTATAGAATCTTGAAGTAGGGTAGAGTTGACTAATAGTTAGTCATATAGGACTCGTAGTTGGCAACTTTAGACGTCCAGAATAGGGTTGTCGAGCCTTACCCAACTTTTGTAGACCATAAAAAGCAAAGTTGTAGCAAATATTGTGGAGATTGATATGACCAAAGTGTGTTTGAGGTTGTTTTTTTTAAGAAACAACTAATTGGGGGATCAAAGCAGAAAAATTTCCAAACACATATAGAGCCAAAAAAAGTAATAAGCGCGAAAATTTTTTGTTTTGTTACTAAAAAAGTTGATCGTGAGCAGATAATAATCCTAAAAGATGCGCAAGTTGGAGTAAAGCAGCAATAGAAGTGTGTTGTTGACAGTGGATGATCAAAAGGGAGTTACCAGCAACGTTAAATAAAGGAGTGAGACCAGCGCTGACTCATTTACACCACCTTTGGGCAGCGGACACATGCAGGATGGTGGAAAACAGGGCAGTTTCCCCAAAAAGTAAAGCAAGTATATAGTTTGAAGTGTGATTATAGAAAAAGTGTGCATAAATTAAAAAAGCATATGTTTTTTTGTTCAGAAATGCTTGTACACACCAACTTTTTTGTTATTCAAAAAGAGGATGCCCTATTTTTGGACATAAAACTCTTCGTGGACCTTTTGCCTATGTTTTTAATAGTTTGTAATCAAACCAGCCAACTTTATTAAAGATTCTGAGGTAACCAAAGCCTTAATTTAGTCATTGTGAACCCATACCTAATGTCTGGCTAAACCATGCCTAATGCTAACCCAAAAACTGGTCTGTCTAATAATGTGTCGGCTTAGCAACTTTCTGCTGGTAAAAGAAGAGTTGGCCATGCTTTTTTTTTGGACTTTTCAGGTACATTGACCATATGAGAAGCATTTTTTGACCATTTTTAGAGGGATAAAGGGCTGTATAGGGAGGGAAAGAGACAATTAAGGAGCTAATTTTTTAAAGAGGGCTAATTCAGAAAAAGAGAAGATCTTGAACATAGTTTTGCTTAATGGACTCTACCGCATAAAAAAGCTCTGACATGCATGCTATTTTAATGCATCCAGAGCTTCTTCTCGAGTGATTTTTCTCTCCGGCATACTTGTGTGCGCATCTAAACTCCAAGCCCCCATCGCCCCCGTAAGGTGGTTTGAGAGTTAGAGATGCGCGCACAGACTTACCTGCGAGATGAATACGTGCAATACTCTTGATCAGAAAATTCATCTAGAGGCATTTTTTGCCATAGTCCAGCCAGAAAAACACGGTAAAAGGGCAAAAAAGGGCAAAAACATTACACAAATGGGTAATAACCAGTAGAGTCAACAAAACTTACGAGTACACGCTCAGATTTACGCCACACGTTTTTGTTTTATCTATTAGAAGAACTAGAAGCTCATAACCTAACAAACAAGCAAAATAAATTTAAAACCATGGCTTAGCGTAAACCAAGGCTGCTGACCTTTCTCCTCCCAACATTTACTCAGCTAACAAAAAAGAAAGAGCCGATTGGAAAATAGTTTTAGATTCCACAAATTTCCCAAAACACCACCACATCCTATTTGGAAGTGATGGAGAGACAAGTGGAGTGCATATGTGCTCATGCCTCCCTCTTTGTTCAGCAGCACCAGCAAAATAATAATAGTAGTAGTAATAAGTCTTGAGCTGTTTCAGTTCTTCTTCTAGTGCTTGTTGGTGATCCACAAACAGGCGACTGGTCTTTTTGCACCACACAGAGCTAAATCTGTAGGAGAGTGGTTGTCCGGTATTTTCCTCGCTGAAGGACTGCTGAGAGCTCAAAAACACTACTTTCTGTCCACCCTCAGTGGTTGGAAAATCCTTTCATCCAGCAGAGTCTTTTTTTTTCTTCTCGTTTCGCTCTATTTGGAAGGGTTGCTGCTTTCCAGTTCTTTGGGCAGTGCTTGTCTCTTTCTTTATGTATTTCCTCTTCTTCTACTACAAAAATAGTGAACACTTGGAGCCTTGGATTGGATGGGTGGTTGTTGAAATTAAATAAAAGCTTTTTTTACATTTGAAAATGGCTTAAAAAGTTTTTTGGTTTATAATAAAAGAGGCATACCCAGTCCCTTGCATCTCCTAAATGCGCGGAGAGCAGCCTTGAGAAAGTGTTAACTTGTTAACTTTTTTCTTTTCTATAGTCTACAACCTGTTCCTCGACCCAAGAGTCTATAAAGGACCACCAAGAACAGCGCAAACAGTTTGTACACGGCCACTTAGATGTGGTTTTTAAATTTTTGCTCTAGGAATCCCATATTTTCATTCCCAGCCAGCCCAGATTGAGGGGATTAAAATTCCTCTAGTCACCTAATCCTATAGAGACCCTGAAACCCATAGCAGGCACCAAGGCATCCTATATAATACAAAAAAAAAATTTGAAGAAATCTTCCAAAGAAATTTCATCCACAACTCTGACTTGTATTGACTAGTAGATTGAGAATAAGAATTTGAAACAAAAGAAATTAAAAAACCTTATTGATTGCTCAAAAATGGAGAATTCGTAACTCAATAAGCAAAGAAAAAATATTGGCTAGGCACTCTTGCAGTTGTGCCTGTGCTCTAGATGGCAGAGAAAAGTGGCTCTTGTTGACTGTCCTACACTACTTGGCTTGTGCTCTCTAGCCTTGCAGCAACAAAAAAGGAAAAAAGTTAGCCATAGGCAAACAGAGATAAAAAAGCAAATAGAAACTAATTTTGTAAACTAACAAGCGTAGCTGCACGCCGCTCAAAATTTCAAAGGTGCCGATCCGGGTTACCTACCCAAAAGGGTCCTAACTTAGGACTCCTAAGTAACTACTTTTTGTTCTTGTTTATTCTTTCAGTCTCTTTTTAAGCTTATACAATAATAAACTCATTTTTAAGGTTATAGCACCTTTTACACTGCCTAAAAAGTAATAAGTGTTTTTCTGGGGACCAGAAAAAGGATACACTATATCGAGAGTACACTTTACCGCGAGCACAAATTTTATTGACTTCTGGCGACATGGAGCTCCAAAAAAAGGTACAATTTACCGCGATTAAACTATATCGAGGATTGGGTGTAATGTTATATGCTTGTAGCTGGCTTCGTCGCGGAGAAGGCCGTAGAAGACGACTCCTAGCATAAAAAAGGGGCATGGGCGGCCGACGAAGGCAAAATTTTGTTCTTGGAAAATTTAGAACCAAGCTATTTAGACAAATAAAAATGCAGTGATTTAGCTGAACAAGTTACAATGTAGTTGATAAAGTGAGCAAACAAGAACTTGAAGCAGGCAATTCAATAGTGGGAGCCAATAAAATTAGTAGTGGGAAGAACAGCAACAACACACTCGCCCAACAAACAAGGATAGAAAATATTTGTAATTCTCCACTCACAATATAAGAGTGAGAAGTTGTACTTCCTGCTCTCTCGCCGCCACTACTGAGAGAAACTGTATTTACCCAGTCTTGAAAAAGAAAGCAGCAACAGAATAATAAGAAAAACAACTTGAACAACTGGTAAATGAGATTAGGCGAAATTTGTCTCCTCTTCCATTAATTTCTTTGAATAAACTCTTATTTTGATGTGCCGAGATTGAGGAGTTCAACAGCGTCATATGAGTCTCTTTTTGAATGAAAACATTGAAAACAGGTTTCAAACAAAGACATTTGTTTAAAGAATAAAAATTGACTCCCTAGAGAAAGAAAATGGTTAGTTCTTTTGGTTTTTGTGAACCCTAAATCATACACCTATATATATTTAGATTTGCTTGAATAGGAAATTGAATATAGGATTTCTGTTAAAAAGTCTAAAAGCAATTTCAAGAACTCTCTCCAACTAGCATTTTACCACTTTTCAAGTCAGCATATGAGGAAACAAGCTGATTTTTGAGCATAAGAAGCGACACAAACCATTCCAACAATTAAAAAGTAGAATAGATAATTTATGATATAAATTCCATAAAAAATAAAACAACTGAGAAAAACAGCAACAAAGAATGGACAATTTGATTGCAAAACGAGAAGCATCACCCAAAAAATAGATTCCAATCACTTTTACACTCCTAAATCGGTTTTTAATATAAAAACTGTGTGGGTTAGCCCAAAATTGTGGAGCAAAAACACGTGATCCACCATCCATTATATATGTTTCACGTGAATAAAATAAGTGGATGAAGCTACTGCTGCAAAAATAAGTGGTCATCCTCTTTGGTGTGATTATCCCACTGTTGTGTTGCTCAAAACCCACCAAAGAGAATGGATTCAATGGGGTTTTGTAATCTCTATTATTCTCATGTGGATAGCACAACAACAAATTTTAGTTCATCTCACATTCAGAGTCATTGCTTTTTTCTTTAGGTTTGATGCAGCCAAACCAAAAAAAGTTTGATTAAAAATTTTGCCGCAGATTCAAAAAATGTAAAATACTCGTGTGGAATCGGACCTGTGCGGGTGGAGCATTAGGAGAGATGAGTGTAGAATGTTCTTTTTTTACAATGTGTTCCACTAACTGAAGACAACTACTTGACACATATTGGTGCACGCAGAGTGCGCAAATGCTTGGATTAAAAGTGCGTGGAAAACTTGAGAGCCAATGCTACACTTTACAGGAGAACATTTGATGAAGACAACGTAGATTTATCCACACAGATATTCTAATGGTAGCCATTCTAGAATAGGGCCAGAAAAGCTTATCAAACCCTTTTAGTAGCAAAAAACATGATTTTAAGATTAGTTTATTAAACAAAACTTACGGAAGATTGAGGGGCATACATTTTTTTCTCGACCAACTGATACCAGGGTTGTTAAGAATCGAAAGGCAATGAAGACAAGGCGCAGTTGAGAGAAAGAAGGACGAGCAATAAATATTCTTGACAAAACAAGGCAGGCCAATAGTGAATTAAAAACCAACAATTCCACTGGTCAACTGGCTTATAATGGTGGAGGTGTATATATTTGTAGGAGCAGCAGGCCAAAAGGACAGAGTGCAAGGCAAATATAGTAGGCAGCTATAGCCAGTAGCAGCTGGGACAGGAGCGGCAGATCTGGTGGTTAGTGGGAAATGCTAGTGTACAAGCAAAAAATAAAGTGATTTCGATTTCTACGAACAAAATCCACATTAGGACTGTGGATTTGGATGGGAAGGACTGGTTGGCTGGCTGCAACAACACCAGCTGAGCAATTGTTGCAAGAAAATAGCCACTTTGAAAGGAATGAAGACCGAAGATACCATGGGAATTGCAAAAGATTTTTTGTTTGAGGAGTTTTTTGCACACAGCAAAAACAATATCATTTTTAGATGGTAAACCTAAGCCTTTTTACAAAAGCTAACAAGTCGACCAGGTTCCTCACGCATTCCCAGCTAATTTGTGGAGCACACGAGAGACTACAGGAATTATAAAGCTTAACAGAATCGACATCTAAGGCCTAGTCTCTTGCCGATGGCTTAGCCCTTAGCCTAAGTACCGAGGAGCACCCAAGACTGAATTCCTACACAGAAAAGAAGTTTAGCAAAGAAATGCAGGCAACCTGTGTGAGTACTATTCGTCTTTTTTTTTGGTATCATAAGTGAGAATAACCATCTCATTGTCCGGCTGTTGCTTCTTCCCTTGTCTTTGGAATGTTCCCAAAAACGTGTTTTATCTACTTGTTTGTGTGTTCAAATATATAGAAGTTAAATATATAGAGGTTTTTAGGGCCTGCCGATTATTTTTTGAAAAAGTTTGACTAAAGATCGACTTTTGTGTCTTGGAGGACTAAAGTAAAACCAAGTCTGAAGGGTACCTAAATACCTCATACCAGGTGCGGGGAATGTTCTGACATGGATTTTAAATGCCCATATTGAAGTAATCTGCCCTTCTTTTGTTGATTAATCCAATTTTATGTGTAAAAAAACAGTAATTGGTGAATATATATTAATATTATAGGTTAAAAAAGGAGAGCTTCGCAGAAATTGTTACTGACTCAGCCTTTCCATCCATCCTCTAGCGACGCTTTGGATGGATGGATTAGGGGCGAGTATCCCGCTGTAACCACCCCACTTCCCATTAATGTGTTTGTTTTCCTCAATAAATGTATGAAATATGAGCAGAAAATGAGAAATCAGGTCATCAGCAAACAGGGAACATCAAATTCACAAAATTCAGTGAAAATTGAATAAAAGAATATAAAATCAACCCCAAATTGGTCGTTTCGATAGCAATTTACGAGAAACAACTTGAGAAAACGATAAACCACATCGGCTCACTACCAAATTGTCGAGAATTCGTGGAAGTGGTTTTATCTCAGCTTCCTCGCTTCTGAATGAAATTTTGCTCACACATTCGGAAGCTCTGTTCATTCTTGTATTGAAAATATTAAAGGCTGCAAACAAACATACGGAGGCGGACGTAAAGCAAACTTCAAAATATGCATGGACTAAAACTTTCAGGTTGGGTAACCTTCAGAGTTTTCGCCTTTTCACCCCATCTCCATATATTGCACTCATGAGTAAGCTTAATGTCTTCATTCGCAAAGTGGCCAAATACCAGTTTAGAGTTTTTTACACCAACTATCTGAGCATCCAACATCAACAAAAGCTGCATGCATTTTTGGGCATGCAACTAAGCCTTAGGCTTGGGGTAGGCCAGCGTAGGTTAGCCGTGAAGCAGCATGCACCTTGCTTCATTCAAGTTTAGTGGTTCACGGGGTATCTCACACAAATACCACGGAGTAGACGCCCACCAGGGGTCACTATTCTTCCATCATTCTAAAATCGAGAAGAATTTGGGTTGATCTCGAGATTTTTGGGACTTTCTGGAGGTGGGTTTCTAAGTTTATACGTTAGTTGTGTTTCGCTTGTTGATAGAAATCTTGTTTACAGACCTTGATTGGATACAGCGAATCGCTATCATACACATTATTATTGTGAAAAACGGTTTTTTCTATGTCATTTGCATGAGTCTAAGAAGATACTCATAAAAATTTATATCAAAAAAAGACCATAATTTTGAACAGACCTCTCAATCAAAATCTGAAAAAGCAAGCTGAACTCTGAAGATATTCCCCTTTTGACGAAATCCAAATAAAAGTCTGTTTCCAATCGTGAACACTTAAAACATCCTATTCTCCTCCTTAAAACCACAAAATGAGACTTAGAAGAGAAACAAAAAAAAAGGAGCAAAAATATAAGAAAAAAAATTCAATCATACAACTTGAACAAAGTTTATACAAAAGGGATGCTGAAGAGTAGATAGAACGAGGGAAAATTGAAGTGAGGTAAGTTGGAGTGATCAAAATAGAGGGAAAATCAGTCGAGCAGGTAAGTGCGCACATCACAAACAACTCTGGGTTAGAACTAGAAAAGCTTTGGATTGCTGCTGCTGCTTCTGCTGATGTCATTGTGCGCACAACCCTCTAGATCATCACGACCCAAAGGAGGGAAAAAGACACTTTTTGCTCTTTTTGTATGTGAAAGTTTTAGAGTAGAAACTCTTTGAACAAAAAATATGAAGAAGAGATGAACCTAAGGGATTGTATAGCCCAGGGTTGTCAATTGGCCATTTGACATGGTCATATTGGTTGGTCTACTTGGCTAGTCAGAAATAATTGGCTCCTTGCTTATCACAAATAATTTTTACAGAAATTTGTTCAAAATTGGTAGTTTCTCGAAAGTAATTGCATGAGTTGTTTTAAAAAGTTCAGTTTCAATAAATTTTTTTCAGTAAATTGCCGAAGGAGATACCAAGATACCCTATTTAGTCAATTGGTGTCTACATTTACCAAAAGAAGCAGAAACTGGGTAGTGGGTTGGAGAATGGGCGCCGCACTCATCAGACTGGAATGGCCTATACTGCTCAGTAATGGAAGATCATGGAAGCAAAGATATGTGGAAAACCTCACACATATGTCGAACCTTAGAAGCGTAACTTGATAAAAGCCATAGGAAGAAATTTGCCTCGTAAAAATATGCAAAATTGAGTAAAGGGCACCTTGAGTAGAAACTTGGTGAGGGTAACCATATTTCTGATGTATAATTAAGAACTTTTATACCGGAATCGGTGTTTTTTGAGAAAATTCGAGAGTAAAAGCAGCATAAACAATTATTTTATTGGTTAGAAGCCGAAAAAGGGTTACTGCAATCATTCTGCGCACAACTCTTTGCATCTTCACGACCAAAATGAGAGAGATTATATGTTTCCACGAAGAAGTTCAAACAACTGGGAGTAACCCACCCAACTTGGGTGGTGAAATCACCTGAAGAGTGGGTGTTCACCATCCATCAGCTGTCATTCCCTTTTTCTTCATCTTCTAGCATTTTCTGATGATTAAATTGATAATGGAGTGGACGCAGTAATGTTCGCTCTTTATGGGGAGTATGGTAAATTATGGTGAAGGGATGGTGGGGGCAGTCCCACAACAAGGAAATCAGAGACTTTTTAGTGGATGATTTGAATTCAATTAGTCGGAGAATGACTTTTTAAAGGCTGTTTCAACAAAAAAGTTGGTAAATTAAGTTTTTGGCCTATTCTAACATGGCTCAACCAAATTGCTTGCCTACCTCAGATTTTTTTGGAAATAAAGTTCAAATAACAGGGGAGACCAAGGCAAACAAGACGAACTGGGTTATTAAATAGAGGCCAACATTTGTTACAAGAAAATTCAAAAGTTTAACCAATTTATTGATCCATTTGCCAAATTTTCACCCCTCTATACCCAACAACCTATGACATTTGGGCAAAAACATAAGAGAAATAATGGAGCGAGACTTCCAAAATAACCGGTTTTTTGGCTGCTGTGTCTCGAAAACAGCAGCGATTGCGGAGGAGATCTCCACTCCAGGCCCCTATTCGAGTTGTTTACCTAGGCTTTGTCTTTGCCTCCATTCTTCTTAAAATAAAAAGGTTGTTTTGGAGGCTGGAGATGGGATTCAATTTTAATGTTATCATCATTTTATCTGTATACACTTGGAAAGTCTTGATAGCATTCTAATAGAGACAGCAACAAGATTGCATCAGGCAAAATTTGGACCAAAAGTGGGATCTCATTGATAGGCATTTTTGCCTCTACTTTTCTTATATTTTCCCATCTAAAATCTACTTTTTGGGTAAAATAAATAATAAAATAATAATAATAATAAACAAATAGAAAATAAGAACTGATGAACCAGGTCGATAAAACAAACAGGTCGCAAGCGCTTTTATAACCCATGAAAATCCACTAGCATGTGATGCCTCCATCTCAATCAACAACTAAAGCAAGCAATCAATACTCGAAAACAACCTACTCTATTCAACCACTAGCATGCAATGCTTGCATCTCAATCAACAACTAAAGCAAGCAATCAATACTCGAAAACAACCTACTCTATTCAACCACTAGCATGCAATGCTTGCATCTCAATCAACAACTAAAGCAAGCAATCAATACTCGAAAACAACCTACTCTATTCAACCACTAGCATGCAATGCTTGCATCTCAATCAACAACTAAAGCAAGCAATCAATACTCGAAAACAACCTACTCTATTCAACCACTAGCATGCAATGCTTGCATCTCAATCAACAACTAAAGCAAGCAATCAATACTCGAAAACAACCTACTCTATTCAACCACTAGCATGCAATGCTTGCATCTCAATCAACAACTAAAGCAAGCAATCAATACTCGAAAACAACCTACTCTATTCAACCACTAGCATGCAATGCTTGCATCTCAATCAACAACTAAAGCAATCAATACTTGAGAATTGTTAACTTAAAGCAGCACTAAATTTACAGCAATTGCACGTAATTGCACGAAACCTATGAAGAGGCGACAATCAAACAAAAAACAGTTGGCGAGTGGTTTTTCCCCCAGTCAAGGCAGGCGACATTAATGTGGAAGACAAAAAAAAGACGTGGAATAACCTCAGAATTTGATAGCGATGCCCTCCTGGAGACAATTGAGGAAAATGGCAGTCAAACAACAAGGATATGCGCCTGTATGGGTCATGAAAACCGCTGTGAAAAAGGCAATTGAATAAATCGCCTTATTTTAAAAACCACAGCATTTAATACAAAGCGCTTCTCTATCCTCATAAACTGTCTTATAAATTTTATGTTAATTCTCTTTGTGTGCTCTTTCGAACGAGCTCTTTGAATTGAAAAAAATCTAAAAAATCAAAAATCAGGAAGCGGTGATCAAGGGTGCGGATGACGGTCTCAAAAGTCGCCTGCTTGCTAACCAGTTTTTAATAAGTAAGACTATTGCACAAAGAAGTGCATTCGCAAAACATATTTGAACTCGCGCAAACTGGACAAGACTCACCATTAAAAAAAAACAATTTGAATCAAGTAGACCGAGATGAGAATGGGAGCAGGAGAACAAGGAGGAGATCGGGTTTCTCCCATATGTGGATTCTGCCGCAAAAACATATAGAATTTTTTTTTTTCTCTTCACATACTATTTGGTTATCAATTTGCTTTTATGTTTAGTTAGAAATCAATGAAAGCCACTTTTTGTGCTGACAACCAGGACCTTCGCTGCTATTTAGTCACCAAATTGTCGGCATGGAAGGGAAAGTGGGTTTTGCAATTGGTTCGGCATAAATCTATTTGTTTGTTCAGATACCGGCGGATATTCTCGGTGGGCACACTCGCCATCACCACTTACAACCCACAGACTCTGGAGATTACCAATCAGGTTGGTACTTGAGTCAAGAGTTTTTTCTGTAGACAACACACAGCAAGTTAGATGCGGCATGCCATCCATAGACTTTTTCACCACATTTTTTGAGATTTTGTAGCAATTTAGCGTTTTGTGCTTGGGATTAGTCTACATACATTTGATCAAATATCACAATTGCAGTGGCTGTATGACGACTTCCTGTCCATTAAACTGACCGACAGAGTTAAGCACTCTAACTCAGATGGTAGTCTTCGTGGGGAGGACAACTTCTCCATCCAGATCCGAAAAAAAGGCAAGGTGGATGTGATGCGCTTTTGCTCAGAATATGCCAGAGATGTGGTCACAGAGGCGCTCAAATTCCACGGCAAATTCGGCTCTGACACCAGTCACAACCAAAGATCCGTGGGTTGATCATCTAAAAAAAAAGACCTTCCTTCCATTTTTCGCCACTAATACTTTAGAAATTCGATTGCTTCAAACAGGGTTGGAGAGACGAGCGAGTGGCAGTGAGTCTGGAGGTAAGTGCTGCCTCACTGGATCAACTAGACACACACTCCAAGGTGCTCTTCAAAAGCTACCCCTACAAGGACATAAAACAGCTGATTTACGTCAAGGACTATCCTGGTAAATATTACATAATATCTTTGGTGAAGAGAAAAGCTGGCATGCACTGTTTTATGCCCTTCTAGAGCTCAATAATGCCATCCAACAAAACTAACATTTGCATTGGATAAGGCTAATTCATTTCCAGGTGCTTTTGTACTAGAAGTAGGAGAGCAAAGGCGCAGGGTAGCAATTTCTTTTATATACAATCAAAATTTCTCCGAATTTTCAGCACATGTTCATAAGCAATGCTCTGGAAGCCTTGCTCAAAGACATACGCGACATTTCGGCCGAAAATTTGGGTGTGGAAATACATGTGGCAAAGGATCCTCTCACACTCCACGACTTTATGCTCACCCGACTCGGCTTGTGCAGGTATTTTTTGCGAATGCCAAGCTATAATTTGAGTATTGATTTCAGCAAAGACGAGCAACTAACCCCTTATGTAGACTTTAAGGTGCAAAAGTACACGCCGAGGAGTATGGAAACAGCTGTAAGGAGGTTGGTGTGTCTGAGTGAAACCTGCCTTATAGAACGAGATCCCGCCTCCTACTCTGTCATATGTGCCAGACCTTTGAAGACTGTGAGCTTCAAATTTTTTTTATTCTTTTCCCTGCATGTTTTTATTGCAGATTGTTTGTTTGGTTCGAGACTTGAAGGATCCGCAAAAGTTTCAGATAGAGTATGAAAATGGGGAGGAAAGAAGTTACGCTTCCAATGAAAGGTTGGCTTTGATGGTGAAACATAAACCGACAGTTGGCCATGCTTTTATATATATATATATACACAAGGAACAAGGGGCATAGAGGGTTGGTTAAAGGTCCTCGTGAAGTCTAAGTCCAGCACATTGTTAGGGCCTCATCCCAAGTTTTTATAATCCCTTTCATAAGCTACGTATTCTATAGCTCAGAAACATGTTTGAGATCTTCAGAGATTCTCTGCTGGCTTCTCTAATAGACGGCTCCAGAGGGTCCGGCAATTACCAAGTCTTTGTTACCTCGAGAAAGTTTGAAAAGTCGCTCAGAATTCTGCCTTTCAACCAGACCCTGGACGAGGATGGAGAAGCCTTGTTGATGAAGCATATATGCAATGTACCTCGTGAGTGCAGTGCAATAACTAAAAACTGGCTAAAATTGCTCAAATATTTCAGCGGGTCTCAAAAGAAGTGACATGATCCGCCGCTTCAATGCCAATATTCCTTATAATGGCTTGTGCTATTCAGTGCCCTCCGAGGTAGTAGTATCGCGAATAGTAAAAAAAATCAGCGGAAGTAATGCTTTAATTGCAGGGTTTCTTCACTGACAACAAAAACCGGTCCATAGTAAATTGTCTGGAGGCAGTGCTGCTGGAGTCCTACACCTCTTCCACCACCAACAATCCGACAGTCCATTCCTCCGCAGCAGTGGACGCAGTTACCAACCCGTTTACCAATGCCAACAACAATAGCAGAAACGGCCCGAAACTAAAGGACACTTTTCTAGAAGCCATTTTCAAAATGGAAGCACAGTTGGGCTGTCTTCATCGGTTGTTTGCCTCCAAAAGTGGATTTCAGGCCTTTACTGCTGTCAATGGGTAACTATTTTGATGAAAAATAAGTCTTTATAGCCCAAATATAACGCTATCCACTGGACTGAAATTTTTTTTAAATCTGCTTAGACTCACCAACTAAGTTAGGGATACCAATCCAAGGACAATACCTAAATTTATTGCAGAGTGAGAGAGAAACTAGGCACTCTTGTGGTCTCAGTGCTCAAAAAAAACAGTGAAGCAGTGGACCATGCCACTGTGGAGACTTTGTGCTCTTTGATGCAGGCACTTCCCTTTTTTGCAGTTTATTTCTGAAAATTGAGTTGTCAAAGTTTAGCCAATGCATCCAAACTATGAGTTGAGACTGGAACAATTGAACAAGCAGTCCCTGTTGGCTAGTAGGAACTTTGTGGAGCACTTGCTTCAATTGGTGGTGGATCATGTGGTTAGTATCATGTGGTTCATTGGCGAATGAGTCTTGGGTCTTTTCGATTTGCAGGCTTTATTCAAATTTCTTTGCACCAACACCATTCTCCTGGATTCGCGCTTACAGTCAATAAGTCTTAGGTCCAGAAGAATGGTTTAGTATTTGTAAAAATAAAAAGCTAAATTTTTCCATTTTTTTACCTGATCTGGATGTTTTTTACAATAAATCATTCGATTTGGGAGGTTTGGAGCTAAAGCCTACTTATTACGCCTCGTACTTAGGCTTCTGTACAGCCACATAATATCAAGTAAACTGACGCAAAACAAACCCAACCATTTAGAACCGTGGTACGGGATCTTTGGTCATTGCCAGCATGCTCGATTTTCTTACATATACAGTGTGTGCTCCCTACAGGTTTTATAGCCACCCTCAAAGTGCCTTGTTTAAGAATAAAATAAATTCAGTGAGACAACAACCGGTGAAATCTTCGACATGATTCTGGAGCTAGTAGCAGACAGGGGTCGCTCCTTCTACAAGCTCTTCCACAGCCCTTCCATGACCATAGTCAAAGGTTAGGACTTTCCTTTTTGTGACCAAAAGCCTTTTGTCTATGATCAGCAGTTGTAGGCGCTGGTCTGGTGATGCGAGCTATTATTGAGGAGTCCAACCGAGAGATTTCCAGGAAAATGCAAACTTTAGCCCTGACTGAAGGTGCCTTTCTCAAGCATTTGGAGTTGGCACTCTTTTCTCCTGGCAAAGACCTGAGAGTACTGGCCAACAGACAGTTGAGTGGCCAGTTGATTGCCTTTTGGATTGCTGAAAACTCGGCTGCAATGGAGTTGTTGAGGAGGTGTATTGTGAGTTTTTTCGAGTACAGTCAACCCTAGCTAATCCGCTCTCTCAAGGGAACCGGCCCAAGGAGGCGGATTAACGGGGGGTGTGGTTTTGTGGAGTGAGATTTTGTATTAAAGTTCCACTCGCAACTGGCCTAAAGGGAGCGGATAACAGAAGGGGCGAAGAGCGAGGGATTTATTAAAACTTGTTTCTAGCCCCGTGGACTTTTGGACTTTTTGAGTAGTGCTGAAAAACCACCAAACTGTGAAGCAGACCTGTTGACTACAAGAAACAATTTGGAGGCAGCCAATCAAGAGTCCAGACAACATACCTCTCAACTGCAAGACCAACTTAGAAGCATGCAAATCACCGTAGAAGCTAGATTGGAGACACTACTCCAGCACTGGAATCTGGAGCAAAAGCTCACATTTTTGCAGAGAAAAGAGGACAAGTCTCAGAAGCCGGTGACTTTGAGGAAACGCAGGAGGATGGTGAAGGCTCAAGCCAACTGGAAAATGTAGGCATTTGTAGGACATGGGGTGTGCAGACTTTTGATTGTTAAAATGGTCTAGGTTCTGCTACCAGTTCAACCAAGATCATGCCAAAGCCGATTTGATTTGGAATGAGAAGACCAAGTCTGAGGTCCCAAGCATTTTTGATAACGTTCATTTGAGGAGTTAACTTGTCCTTTTTAGCTGAAACAAGCCATTGAAAATGAGATGCGACAATTGCAGCAAGAGCTGGAATTTCTGCAGCAAGGCACCCTGGTTTCGTGGAACCACACAGAATTTGAGGTACCCTATTCAACATAATTCGGAGTTTTCTAGACACATTTTTAGGTTGTCTACGGCTCTTTACTAGACGAAGTAAGGATTGGAGACTACTATTTAAGATTCTTGCTCAATGAAAACAATGAAGAAGCAACACCAATTCACAAACCGTAATAGTTCTCGCTAGAACCAAATAACCTATAACCTCTAGTAGAATCCCACCCCTTGATTCAGTGTTGTGCCGTTTTCCTTTATTAGAGGTTATACGGTACTTTTTCTCATACCGTCTGAATAAGTTGTAGGTCGGAGTTTTTCAATAACGTGTATCACCGTTTTCTGTTGGCTACTCGTTCCGACATGAAATGCCTTTGTCTCAAAGCCATGGGAGTTGTTTATGAAAGACATTGCATTACTATTGGTGCTTTTTCTGACTCCAAATACATCGTCCAAATGATGGCCAAATGCACAAATGTGGCTGAGAGAGATCATTATGTTGGTCCACTTTTACTAATTCACTAAAATACCTTTCTAATTCTTGTAGCTCTTTCTAATCAGTAAGCTGGTACTGGACAAAAATAATGTGAGAGACCTAATAGCTGCTGACGCCTTGCCTCTGCTAGTAGATTTAGCTGTTTTAGCTCATCTACATGTCAACAGAGCCAAAATACACAGCCAGGCGAGTTACACATTTGAATATACTTGTATTAAATATTTGTATGCCTGTTTAGACAAATGTGATAGAAGGAGTGCAAGGAGGAGAAAATGAGTCAAAAGAGTGGTATTACAACGACAAAAACGGCCAACGGCAAGGACCTTTATCATTTCAATGTGTAAGCTTCCAGTCTCCAAAATTGTATACAGCAGTTGTTTATTTTAATGAAAAATTCGACCGTCCACAAAAAAGGGTCCCATGGGCGTCATATTCCTAAACTAAAACATTTCCAGACAATTAAAACTGGTAAAACTCTTTAATGGTATATGTGACTCAAGCCTGGAACCTGAGGGCTTTTTTCTGGCTTTCTTCTCTGTCTTTGCTGTCGTCTTCTGGCTCTGGCCTTTCATAATCTTCTCTTTTGTTCTGATTTTGGGACCTGTTGCCCACATTCCCTGACCGTTTTTTTTTCTGATGGTTACCTGACGATTTGGTTTCCCGTGTAAAGCTTCATTTGGTGGTCATTTTTGCATGTCCTTATTGAAATAAGTCCACGATTTCTTGAAATAAGTCCACGATCTTAAGAAAACTTTTTAGTTCTTTTCGCAGCCTCTTTTTGACCGCAAAGGTTTTTAATAGAAATTATCTGAGCATGAGCAAATTTTTATACTAATCCAAGTGACCGTATGCCGATCTTTCGAAGATGTCATAATTTTAGATGAAAAACATGTACAAAGAAGGAAAACTATTCGAAAAGACTGAAATTTGGGCGGAAGGACTCGACAAATGGTGCCATCTTTCAGCAGTAGCCCAATTCCGCTGGTCTGTTTGCTTCTCCGCAAATATCTCCTCATCCGACCCTGTTGTTCAACCTCAAGGGCCGACGGCTGGCTCTGGCCTGTTCAATCTCACAGACATGTGCAGTTCAATTTTGGATACACTCATTCAAATGTGTGCTTTCTATCCTTCCAGGTTTCTACTTCCTCTTTTTTAATATCCATTTATTGTGCAGCCACAAATATTAGAGATGAAGCTGGTTCTGTTATTCGTCCCTTGCCAAGGGTCAAGAGAATTCTCTCCGAGCCAGTGCTTCTCTACCAAATCGTGCAATTGCTCTTGACCTATGATCCCGCTATTGTCCAGAGAGTGGCTCAGTTGGTCAATGACGTTATGCAGGTTGGAATAGTTTAATATTAGGTTGTTCAGTCTTTCCTCATTTTTTTGAGGTTTCAAAAAGTGAGCTTTGTCCCCTTTGTTTTTTTTTTGTTTTTTTGCAAAAAACAGCTTGTTCCCCTTATAGTTTTGAAAAGTTCGGGAAATTTTTGTAATTTTTTGCGCAAACATTTCTAAAATGGCTGAATACGAAAGAAAAGTTAGTAAAAAACCTTTTTTTGCAAGTTCTTTTAAGAATAGTGTTGCAGTCTCAATGTCACAAAAGAAATCTTAGAGCTCGGCGCCCAAATTTTAAATACAAAAACATTTTCTGAACACCCTAATATTTACACATATCATATCAGGACAACCAATTCGTGGGCCGACTCTACCTCTCTGGTGTATTCTTCTTCATATTGATGTACAACGGGTCTAATATTTTGACGGTCGCCAAATTTCTTCATCAGACTCATCTGAAACAAGCCTTCCGCTCAACCTTGGTTGGTTTGGTTGCTAATTTGCTTACAATTACAACCATTTTCCAGCCCAAATCTGAGTTGGCTTCCAGAAGTGTGCTGTGCCCAATTCTGCCTGAGGCCACCATTTTCTATTTGGAACAGTACGGAGCTGAGAAATATGCGGAAGTATTCTTAGGAGAATTTGAGAATCCTGAAATTATTTGGAACACTGAAATGAGGTTGGGTTTTGGAAGGTGAAAAAGAAGCATAAGTTGGGTCTTTTTAGGAGGTATATGATAGAAAAGATTGCCTTGCATGTCTCCGATTTCTCTTCTCGACTGTCTTCCAATGTCAAGGCTTTGTACAGATATTGCCCAATCCCACCCATTGAGTATCCACAATTGGAAGAGGAGTTATTCTGTCATTACTACTACTTGAGACACTTGACTGATGAACAAAAGTTCCCTAACTGGCCGATTAGAGAGCCAGTAAGAGTTTGTTATACCACATATACTTTGGGAGTCCGCAAAACTGGAACCCCACAAACTGAGGCTCTTCTTCGGCTCACTTACCTCCCTTTATTCTGGATTGGTAACTTCAATGTCCTGTGGGCTGGGAGTTAGTTTAAAATATAAAATTTCTGTTGAAAAGTTTTCCGAAAACCATCTCTGACTGGTACCCATGAAGCCCATTTTGGGTGCCCATTTTACCCATGAAAATATTTTATCCTAGGTCAATTTCCTTCGCTCCTGTCTTGGAGCCTGGCATGAAGAGATCAACAAAAAGCCGACCAGCATGTCTATTGAGCAAGCTTGTGAACGTCTCGGCCTCAGCACAACCGATGATAGCTGGAAGAATGCGTAATCTACTCAAATTGCTCAGTATAACAAAAAAGCAATCAAATACCTTAATAAATTTGCAGATCGGCAGTTCGGAAAGCCTACTACAAGCTGGCACCCAAATACCATCCTGACAAGAATGCCGAAGGTCAAGAGCAATTCACCAAGATCAATTATGCCTACGAGTTCCTAACCTCGAATTTGATTCGCAATAAGAACAACACCACTCCAGATGTGCAGAAGATTGTGATTTGTCTAAAAGCTCAGACTATAGTCTACAGCCGACATTTGCAAGAGCTCTCGCCCTATAAATATGCCGGCTATAGCCAGTTGATTAAGACTATTGACTTGGAGACCAAGGACAATGCCTTGTTTTCCACCAGAGATGGTAAAGGAGTGCTGTTGACAGCTGCTGTAGAACTGTGCTATTGGACTCTGAGGAGTTCTCCTCTCAATGCCGAGCAATTGAGACGGGAAGCTGGTTTGGATGTGGGTTTCTTTTTTCTCTGCTTAGGCTTAGGCT
>BBSZ01009702.1:0-25183 GCA_000981365.1 Subanguina moxae
AAGTCCCAAACATACAAGAAAACTACTTACTTTTCACCAACTCAGCTAGGTCATCGTTTTCATTAAAGTGGGGGACGTCAGGAGCAACACGTGAGGCTGGTTGCACCTCGATTACTCCTACAAGAAGTTTCAATAAAAAGTTATGCCAAAAACAAATTAAACATACGAGTTACTACTCAACATGGGTTTACTACTAACTAATGTGGACATTGTTGCTGGTGCGAAAGTTTCGTTTTGAGCTGAAAATTGAGAGTGAAATACACTAATATTAAGCTAAAAATGAAAAGCAGGAAATAGATTTGGGTGTATAAACACGTAAACAGTATCTACTTAGCTGCACGTGATTGTCTATAGAGGAATGAAGAAAGTGGGAGGACTGTTTGCTTCCTCTCTTTATATAGCCTAGCTGGGTGAGGCGGTCGTTTAGTTGTGTGCTAACACATCACTCACACACTCTTTGTCTCTCTGCACACACTCTTTCTAGTGGGCAGCCATTGGACCGAGTCAATATATACATTCCTGATGATGAAATCAATGCTGAGCATCATTTAGAAAGGTCTGGAAGAGATGTTCTACAGTAGTCTCAGGAAGTTTGGCACCAATTTGAAGTGTAAACATTAGAGACAGTGACGAAAATTCTTAAGTTGATTAAAGATATTCAGTTGATGCACATCACAAAAGATGTATATGACTCACTTTTTTAAACTTTTGAAGATGTCGAACAATGGTCGACTGATCGACACCAAACTGTTCAGCCAGCATTCTTTTGGTCGCTTGGTAAACATTTCTCTCGAGGACATAAAAAAACTGGTGGAAAGCATCCCAAACAAAATTTTTCAAGTAATCGTTCCGATGGTTTTACGGATTACTAAATTTTCAAGCCTCTGTTATTTACGTTTCGCTGTTGTTATAATTGTCGTCAATAAAACGCTTTGTTTTAAGTGATCAAGGCTGATAAAGAAGCAGAACTGCCAGCCGTTACCTACCAGCCGACTAAAAAAGCAGTGCAACTTCTACAATTCTACGTGCACCTTAAGGCAAACCATTAGATCTATCTGCTGATATGCGACAATTGGCATTGAGAATGCTTAAAAGACCTTACAAAATGAAAAATATTTTATTTGTAATTGACATATAGTCTCTATCCTAGAATTCAGCTCTTTCTTTTCCCTTAATCCCTCCTGCTCTTTTTCAGTTGTTTTAAACTCAAACTAAGTCTTAGCTTGAGACTTATATTGAAGATCCAGCGTATATTCCTACACATTTATGCCCCTGTGCTAGGCCAACGATCTAACTTTGGGTTTGAAACAACAGAAAAACAGCAAGAGGGACCAAGGGAAGTAATGGATTGAATTTTAGGGTATATCATATCTAAGAATAACACTTGAACAAACAATCTAATAGCAATATGTAAAGCGACAGTCGGACATTGTTTTTTTCAAAAATTTTTGTTATTTTTGAATAAAGTAGCAACTTTTGAAAGAATTTTTATTCTGATGCCTTTCGATGATCAAAGTATGCTGAGGAATCTGAAAACAAAATTTTGAAACGTTACTGCCTAGATATGATTGCAAGTAAGGTGATCGCTGCTTTCAATGTCAACATGTCACATTTTGGTCATATCATAACAAAAATTTGCTCATAACAAGCAAGCAAGTTTTTGAAATTCTGATATTAGATTCCTGAAGAATCTTTGAGTACTAAGATGTCTCAGAAAAAAAAAATCTCCTAAAATGGGTACTTGTGTTATAAAATATATCAAATTTGGGAAAAAAGGATGGCCAACTGTTCTGTGTCCATAACAACTTAAGTTCACCACTTTGCTTTAGCTGGAATAATAACTTTTGCATGAATAATAGGTCGTTTTCTAATTAGGATTAGACTATAAAAGATGCTACAAAAAGCCTCATCAATTGCCAACAACATCAAAATATGTTGCCCGAAGTACGCAATTGATGATTCTCCTGTGATCTAAAACATTAATTGTAAGTACAATAGTCCTTTTTTCAAAAAGGTTATTTTGGAGTAATACAGACTGGTCTGAGAACTGGTCTCCCCTTTTTCAGTTGGCTGTAGCATTATAGAAGCTTAGTAAAAACACTAGGAGGCCCGTCTGCGGCAAATGCCGCATCACCCAGAAGGGTGCATGTACAGCACCATATTTGTGTATGCATATAGCACTCTACCCGCTGCTATGAATCCTCCGCCCGTGGTGTTGAGTCGTTGAGTCCCCGCACGTTGTGATGAACCCTTCACCCCATTACAGCCCCCATCCACCCTCTTTTAACCATTCCTACACTTCCACAACACACGCCGATTCTGATTAGCTTATCCTTCTCAGCGTATCAAGTTTACCCACAAAAATAATCATCAAAACAATAATGACTGAATTCATCTCGAGACAAAAAAATTTCAAACTGTATGACATTTTTAATTTCTGATTTTTTTTCTTTTAGTACCGAACTTTGATCCTCCGCGCCCCTCTGAATTTTCAAGATTCAGCTTTGATCTTTTTTTGTTCGATTGAAAATAACACGCCACACAACATTGAGTAATCGCACAGAAACTTCTGAGTAGGTCAAAAATCCATGAAACCACAAAAACAAATTTTCAAAAATTTTTTTCTCAGGAAAAATTTTTTCCACCAGACAACATGAAAATTCCAACCCGTTCATTCGCGAACTGGCAACCTGTTTAGTCACTAAGGACACCTTCAGAAATAAAAAAAAAATTGCAGGAACATACTGAAAAATAGTGTTTCAAACAAAAGTGGCGCTTTAGTATAGGTTGATGTCAAATATATTCTACAATATTTCTGGAAATTATGGGTCTTCAAATTGATTTCGGACTCTATTGAATTATAGCCCCAACCCCCCCAACCCTAAATACAGTAGTACCTCATTTTGCCTTACTATCGGGTAGGAGAACTCATAAGGATTTCATTGAAAATATATATTCCTCATGTTTAGATGATAAGTTAATAGCAAAACATACATGTTCAAATGCGAATCTTGAATAATTTGGAAGGGCAATAAATATAAATTCCAGTATGAGAGTGATAATCACGACGCGATTTTTCTAAACAAAACAACAACTTTGTATTCACAAAGTTTACAAAGAACTTACGATGTGTTTAGATACCACTTTTTTTAAACTTAGTTGGTAAACAAAAACCAAGCCAAGCATCAAATTAAGTGTACTAAACAAAAGCTTCGTATACAAATGAGGTTTCAGGTTGTATTTTTTCATCAAGCACCCAAAACTCACGCATGTCCACACTAAAAATAACACCATATTTTCTCTATTAATCCCCCGGGAAATTATTTTTCAACCTCTCTCGGAGAGGAGGCGATCATTTGAAAGGGAGATTAATAAAAAATACAGCATATGCTGTCAAGGGAGTATGCACTATCCAGAGTTGACTGTATTAGGATCGATCTAATATACAATAGACAACCCCATAGTGTCACCTCCCTTCCTCCTGAGAACTGTTCTTAGGGGGCACTATATCCAGGTGGCACTATATCCAGGGGACACTATATCGAGAGTCATTGTACCTAGAGACACTAAATTAAAAAACAACGAATTAGCTTGTAATGAATCTTTTTATTCAAAGAATAATTCCCGAAAAACCTTCCTGACTGCAAGGGATAAAAAAGGTTTTTTAAAAGACCCTTTTTCTCGTTGCACCTAAAACATAGAGCATACCCACGAGTTGGAAAGGAGGCCAGTTAGATTCTTACCAAAATAAGCTAATATCTTTGCTTCATATTCTTGCGCAAATTCTCATTTTTCTTCAAAATTATATAGGGCCACTATATCGAGGAGGAACTGTATCGAGAAAATATAGTAAAATAAAGAGTCTATTTCTTCGAGTTGCTAAGTTCAAGTTAGAAAAACATGGGCAGCTATTTCCTAGCTGAACAAACTCAACCAAAAATAACTTGCATTGGTCGTAATGAAGAGGTAGCTCTAATAGTATGAATGTAATATTGATACCAAAAGCAAGTATTGCTACAAATATACTTAATCCAAATGCACATTTGCGAAGACGATTGTCTCCAGGAAAATTTAAAGCAAGGCATCTTTCTACTGTCAAAAAGAATACTGCAATTGGAGGCAACACTGCAAAACTGATGGAAAGTATGCTTGCCCAGAATATTGTCAATGGATTTAGTGAGATCTGTGAACCTTAAGTGAATCATTAGTAAAGAACAAAATATTTTTGCAGTTTTTCAAATTTTGGTAAAGTGCCCAAACATTTGGCTTCTGTTCTAAAAAGCACAGACAAGAATATATCAAGTAAAAAATGTTGGTTTTATTTTACTCATGGTACCGATTTTACAAAAGGATCCTCCCTTAGGTTTAGGATAGACCAGCGTAAGTTAGCCGAGACTTAGCGTATAACATGTTATAGGCGCAGTAATATTATACGCCCCAAAATTTTTTAATCCCCAAAAAAATTAATACGCCTTCTCCCTTCAAAAAAAAAGCCTAAGTGTAATACTTACGCTTACTTATCTTGCTCCCCCAAGGCAAAATATGGAAATTGAGTTTTGGGTAATCTATGTTGACCTACCCTGATCTAAGGCTTACTTGTATACCTAAGTGTAGTTCCTGGGGTCTCATAATATCTGTAGTCTTAAGAAACCATAGGGAGACCCTTTTGTAAAATCGGTACCATAAGTAAAATAGAGCCAAAAAGTTATTATGGCGAAATCTTGCCTGGACGCCACCAAAAAACTGCATAAAAGTGATTGACACAAGAGCTCAGAGAATAAAATATATTTATTATAAAATAAAGTCGCATGGGCTTTGCAGTTTTTGAAATTCTTAGTGAATTTGGTTTAAAAACAGAGATAAAAAGCAAATTGGAATATAAATGAAAGATGATCAGTTCACAAACCAAGGAAATGCAAGCTTCTCCGAAATTTAAATAAGTAATATAAGTCCTAGACATTTCAAGACAAAATTAATGGAAAGTAGTTGACCGAGTTCTCATTGCTTTGGAAACATTTTTTTATTTGAGCAACTAACTACCAATTACTATTCCAGACTTAAACTATAGACGTTTGTCTTATCTTAATAACTGACATTAATGCTTAGTCATTTTTCTGTTAGACCTTTAGCAGTGCAAAAGTACAGGCTTTTTGTTCTTAGGGACATTGAGAGTTTGGTAGTGAAAGGTAGAAAAAAGTAAAAAAACTTGGCTATTAAATTTTAGCTTTGGAAAATGTCAAATATTTAAACATTAAATGGGGGAAAGTACAATTTTTAGCAGCTGTCAATTAGTCTATTGGGCAAATCCAAAAGTTAAAAGACCTCCAATACTATGGCATACAACTGAGCCTTAAGCCTTGGTCACAATGGACGCGTATGACTGTCGGTGTCGCATTTGGCTGTCGCGTTTTGGTGGTCACAATGGAAGGCTAAATGCGACAGCCGAGCACGACAGTCAAACGCTTCCATTGTGATCCAGCCTTTATGCTGTTAGGCCAGCCAAATTAGCCGCAAACCTAGAAAAGTCTTCTCCAAGCTTAAGACCCAGTTTTTTGAAATTCTCTTTACTGAAACCCTGTCCTTTTAGTGCCACCTGTATCCCCCTGAACGGTCGACGAGACTTGCGATAGCGTTGAGATAAATGAGGAAGCGGACTGTATGTTAATGTCTTTAAGGAGCATATGAGTAGAACAAAACGACAAAAATTATTGCTCAATGATCAATATGATTATATATAAATTCTTTGCTCTTTTTATGACATTCTTCTTTGTTAGCTTTTATTACGGTTTTTATGTGGAATTCAGGCACTTAAAATGGCCTTCGCTGTCTTCAGTCCAGGGTTAAAGGGTTATATTAAGAATATCAAGTAGATATGACAGTTATAACAGAAATGAGTTGAAACTTGAAATTACAATTTGACGCTTAAAATCTGTGTCTAAGGCAGTGCAACGCCGTTATTATTGTTATTTGTTGAAGATAGCTTCTTTTCGTATTTCACAATGAATACTTTATTGTATGCTCAGAAAACCTACTAAAGAAATGAGTAAATATGAAGAGAGTTGGACAAAAACTCCAATTGTTATATCCCTTGAATAATATTACAATAAGAAGTTGGTCTAGAACGAGAAAAAATTTACATACTTCATAAAACGAAACATTAACCCGACTATTTACTAAACACAAACTTTTATACTTAAAAAGAAAAATAAGTTTTAATCGGTGAAATTTGGTGGGCTTTTTCTGCTAGTAGTAGGGTCCATGGGCAAAACCGATAAAATTTCAAACGAGAATTAATTTTTGACTATAATTTTATTGGTCTTTTATCGGTTTTCGATTTTTGATGATTCATAACCCTTTTACTCTACTAAAAGCTAAACGTGAGAAAATAGCAAAAGTCCAGCGAGAGCTACTAACCGATAAAATTTTAAACGTAAATTTTATCTATTTTTTATCGGTTTCAGGTTTTACGGAACGCAATAAATTTTATCGGTTTTGCCTACTATGGTAGGGTCTTCAAGAATCTTGTGCACATTTTTTCAAACTTTTCAAAAATCAGCTTGCTACCCCATATGGTTTCTAAAAATTTTAGGCTTCTTTCTTATTTTTTTGAGCACATAAAAGAATATATCATACAAGAATAGGTTTTTATAGATCTTCTAACGGCCACTTCATATAAAGATGCAAACAATCTATGAGAACATCTTCCCATCTCTTACATCCACGAGGCTGTCCTCAAGAGTATATTACAATGAGTATTTTGCCATGAAACTAAAGTAGTCTGCCAAAAGTTTGAATTAGCCACCTGATAACCAATTCGAACCAAAATTAAGCTGAATTGAACAAAAAAAGATAAAAAAAAATGATATGGGAGAGCAAGCTGACTTTTAAAAGGTTTAAAACCACATAAAGTTTGCAAACTGTCATATACATTCATTTGTTGCACTTATTTCTATGTTTCTGCTATTATTGCGTAGAAAATGTTCGAAGAGAAGCTTAAAAAACCCAATCAAATTTAAAAAAGAAAGGTTTTACTGATTTGAAGAATAAACGCAATGCTTTATTTCTTTCTTCAGATTAGCTGTACTTGTCCTCAGACAATATGCTTGCCAACCTCCTCCGCTTGGTGGTCTATTGGAGCCGGCACATAAGTCAGCAAGGGGGCCACATCCACTGGAGCCTGTTGGTGGTGAGTGGGGAAGGGTGGAGGGGGCATGTGGGCTGCAGCACTAGGACTCATCACAGTGTCCGCATAGGGGGGTGGTTGGGCCATAGGATAGTAGCCAAGCAGTTGGTCGGGATATTGGAAAGCTGCTTGAGTGGCCGACAGCTGCTCACCAATTTGGCGGGCAACCTGAAATTTGGTTTTGTTTAGATATCTTCAACTAACAGCCCAAATACTTTTAAAATATTTGCTCAAAAAGTGAAAAAATGGCTAAAACGGCAAGAAAAAACTAGTGGAGATAAATTTTATAAACTAATACTAATCTAATTAAGTCTTTTTACTTTTGTATACATCTTTTTTCAAAAAAAGGTTACCTTTTTTTCGCCCAAGTAGCCATAGCAACGCCAGACAACTGAGAGACACCAGGCATGGATCATTGTGCCAATTAGGTGGGAAACAAATTGGCTGCAAATGGGCAAATTCAAAAAGGTAGTTGACATTTTGAAATTAATTTATGTCTTTTGGGAAGTGTCTTTGTTTGCAAGAGGGGTAGTAGGGTATTAAGAAAAAAGCATTAAATTTTAATTACTTTCTTAGAACCAATAGTTTTGAGATGATCTTAGGATTATTAGCAGATTGGCATTCTATGTAGCAAAAGATTATAAAAGTTGTTTTCCCGTGTAAATTACGATTACCTGTTTCCATATATTCTAGCGGACTCAGAACTAGCTGTGTTCACATTGCCATGTCCTTGTCCAGCCCGGTTTTCCATGTTCATAAAATCAGAGCCCAACTAAAAAGTAATGGGTATACAAAAAGTCTTTGCCAAGACTTTGGGCCTCATTAAGAGTACCTTAGACCAAGTACCTGAGTATTAGATACCAATAGAAACAGCACACTAACCAAACCATGTGTGAGTTCCCTGAGACAATTTGACGTCAAGCAGATAACCACTTGGTTTAGTTGGTGTATGACCTAATATGAATTAAAGCCTAACGTGTTGTCCGAATATCTGATTTAACCTCCCCACATGACTTATTTCTTAGTTTCCTACCTACCCCAAACTCGTTTAAAAATAGCTGACCTGAGCACAACCAGCCAGAATAGCCACAGAAGCATAAATAATGTAGGGAAGGAGCAAGGAGCGGCGTTCACTGCGAACACCATGGATCATCACTACAACCAGAATCAGCTGCAGCGACACTGCCAATAGCAACTGGGCTGAATTTGTATAATTGTATAACGTCTTTAAAAAGGGTAAAACGAGGCAACTTACAAATATAGCGAGCAGTATAGGTGTTGATCCAGTGCTCGGCCGACAAGTTGCCAGTCACAGCCATCATGTAGTGGTAGGTAAAGAAGACCAAGAATATGAAGCTAATCATCATCTGGATGTAGCCAATTTGCAGAGTCGCCTTGGTAACATGTATCATGCGGCACAACACTTTGTATTTCTCTGCCTCCGCGTTCCACAGAGAGTCCATGCTGAGATCGTTGAACCCAATACGATACTGGCTCTCAGGATTGGCTGGCCTCCGGCTGGAGATGGTGGTTAGTTTGACCATGTTAAATGCACTTTTCTGCAAAATGTAAGTCCTGGTGTTAAAAAATTCGGGAATATTTTTAAACCACAAGAGGAACTAGCTGTTTGCAAAAAAACCAAAAATTAGTTGGCCGCACCAAGCTGATTTTTGAAGATTCCAAAACAACATGGACTTACTGGCCAAACAAGAAAAAATAAGCACACATTAATACTAGACAGAAGCTTAAGGGCGAGACCAAAGCCCTCCTATTATAAAATAAGCAAAAATAACAAAATTTTCAATTCATTTTCATAAGACTAGACAAAAAAGAAGCCTTACGCTCGATTAGTCATCAAACTATGCTATCTAAAAAGGGCAAAACAAACCCAAGAAGAATAAAATCAATTGATATAAAGAAATTTCAAAATTTACAAACAATATATTTCGTCAATTAGACATCATAGCAGCAGCAGGAGACAGTCAACTCAGTAACCTACTCGACTATTGACTGCAAAAGTTTTTTGCGCCACCCTTTAGGAAAAGGGGAAAAAGAAAGGTGGGTAAACAAGCAACAGGCAAAACCTCCCACTAACTTTGCTCCCCACGTCAATGAAATGTAGGCAAAATGGGGGCCAGCCACTTCCTTTGATGAAGTATGTTGTCTGGGATACTGCCGAGTCTCCTTCTTTGCTTGGTCGCATTCAAGGGGCGCGTGCGTCTCCAATATTGATTTCTGTATGGTAAAAAAATACTAAAGGTATTCGTGCTGGGAAATAACACACACATAAATTGACAAACAAATATAAGAGCTGGCTGTCTCATTGACTAAAAAACTTTCAAAACGCTCGATAGAAAGAGCAAAATGGCTGTACAGTGTACAGCATAATTTACGCGAAAATTTAGCGATAACTGGTGTTTCACCAAGCCACAGAGCCTATGACAATTAGAATTGGGTTGACGAAAATTTCGTGGGTTTCATCAAAGTGGATACTAACTTGAACAGCCCAATCGGGGACGGGACTCCCAATTCCCTTGGCTGGAACGTCATGGATTATTTCTACTCGCCATAACTTCAGTCAAAGGCATGTTCCCAGCCCCACCAATCAATTCCAGCACTGAAAGCATTTTTGCTTAGAGAATGGAACAAAATTCCCCAATAAATGATTCAGAATGACATTGACAATTTCCCGAAAAGACTCCGTATTGTGGCCAATAGTGGTCATTAAGAAACTTTTAATTTCAGAATTTCTTTTGTTGAGAAGTGTGTGAGTCGCCAATCTTTTAGCTTTTGTTAAAATAATTTTCTATGCTTTTGGTTTGGCCAGCCAGTAATGTGTTGCCAGTTACTATCATTTATCTTTTGATGTTCAAGAAAAAAAAGTGCTTGAGAAAAGAAAATGAAGACATGGTAGGGCAATTTTAAAAGTGATTTACAGTGCGACAACTTTGCAATGGCTTAAAAGGTATAAATCATCAGCAAACACAAAGTGTTATTGCTTTTTTTCATCACAAAGCTGTGGCCTGCGGTATGAAGAATATGCCAAGATGTGGTCAGCCAAGTAAAGTCAACGACAAAGGGCTAAAGATTATTGTGTTTAAGGAGAGTGTTTTGACAAAAGACATCCATATATAGTCAACCCTCGATAATGTGACCCCAAGGCTGGGTGCCATGGAGGTCGGATTATCGAGGGTTTGGCTGTACAATCGTTTTAAATTTAGTCTTCAGATCTCCAAACCACCTAACATGTTTAGTTTCTATCATTTTTATTCTTAAAAATGCAAAATGACCGAGAAAATAAAAAAAATTATGTTAACAAAATGACACAAATCGAGGCGTCTATTCAAATTTGAATTTGCTGAAAATATTGGCTGGGATTTGTGTGGTTGGCTGGTTCTCTCTTTTCGATGTGCGTGAAAACAATTGAAAAATAAAAATCGATTTGTTATCAGCAAGTCCCTATCTTGATTGATCACTTCTAACTTTTGGTCGGATGAAAGTTTGGTTGTCCAAGTTGGGGCCGGCCAGGCAACCGCCCAAGAAGGTGCCCGACTCAGAGCTCTGGAACATAAACTTGGAGGAGAATGAGTTTGATAACTCCTCCTCTTGCAACATGTCCCAGGAAGTAGAGGTTGGTCTGGGTGCAAATCTACATTTTATGGCCACTGAACATGCTTTTTGATGGATTATTTCAATTGTTTAATTCCTTTTTAGGACCTTATTGAGTCCTGTCTCGACCATTTCTCTTACGATGATGCCATAGTTCTGGCTGAGGCTTATCACAATCAGGGTTTGTTTTGAGTTTTTTACTTAATAAATGTTGTGGAGCAACTGGGCTTGTTCATTACAGTGAAAACCGAGCGGTCCCTCTTCATTCTGGCACAAAGTCTTGCACGAAGTGGCAAGACAGAAGCGGTCTACCATCTGCTCAAAAACAACGCATTCAATTGTGCCCAATGTCGATACCTGTTTGCCAAATGTGCCTATTCTCTCAACCGGTGAGCTCAACTTGGTTGTATAAGTCATATTTTATGCAAACTAAATCAACTAAACCTTTTCCAGTTTGCAAGAGAGCGAGTCAAAGCTGCGTGATGAAAATTCGGCAGACAAATTTGCTCTTCACCCAATCTTTGACAACACTCCTACCCTTGTTTTTGCCCACTCCTTGTTGGCCAAAATCCTCAGGTTGGTTTAACTATTTTCCTTTTCTCTTTTTGACCCTAAAACTGAGCTTTTTGGAAGAGGTTTTTAAAAAGAGATTGACTTAAATTTTAAGTCTTAAAACCAAAGCTTTCTTTTCAGAGAGACCAACCGAACAGAAGTAGCCCAAAGCCAGTTGATCCGATCCTTCGAAAGCAATTCCATGTTATGGACCAATGTCAAGAGCCTGTGTGATAGCAATGTGGAACAGCAGTTCAGCATAAAAGAGCTCTTTCCAAAGGGCATTATCAAATCACTCAGTTCAGCCAAACAAAAGAGGCTAAGAGACAGAAAAGCGGATCGTTTGCTTAAGTTTGTGCTTAGCCTATTTCCTCTAATAGTGGTCTTCTTTATATTCAGAAACATGCTAGTAGCACTGTGTTTTTGACGAGTCACGCGAGGATGTTCACATAGTTGGTGCAATGAACCAAACGGGTCATAAAAGAACTAAAAGGGTCTTCGGCCGCTTTGCGACCGAAGACATTCCTGAGTGCAATAGATGAAAAGGCCTTACATGTATTTACTTTAAGTTGCATTTACCTAGTCGTTTACCTTCCCTCGGGCGGTTTACCTGCCATCCTAGAGGTTTATAAATTCTTGGGGCGCAAATGTCGCGTGACCTTTTGACGTACACTTTATTGATTGCTCCTTGGTATATCACATACCAAAATTTAGCTTATAATCTAGGCTATATCTTGGTGTATAAATGTCTGAGATAAATTAAGAAAATGTACGTCAAAAACACAGTGCCAGAAACAAGTTTTTGTTTGAATTTAAGGTAGGCCACTAATAGAGGATATACGGTATTTTTTGAAAAGCCGCCTTATGGGACTTTTAAATATTATAAACCCAAGCTTCTGTATCAAAGCATTCTAGAAAAGTCGTGAAGTTCATATTTATTGATCCAAATATATAGGTTTTCTAGGTCCAAAAAGCAGGAAACAGTCAATGAAAACTTGAAAAAGACACCTTCCTGCACTCCAGTTGTCCATCCACTCAGCTCCAGCACGCCTACCACCACTGCTAACACTTTTTTGGCAAATACAACAACCAGAAAACGTGCTCCCGTGAGTTTTGAAATTGTTAGTTTTACTTATGTTTGGTGGCAAACGCTTTCATTATGCTCTTTTTAAAAATATAAAATGGTATAAATTCTAGCCCCCTGCACCCAGAAAGAAGTCCCTCTCATCTTACTCAAACACAGTGCCGCCTACAACCAACCAGCCAATAGTGTCCTCCAGATACAGAAAACTGGCTACTGCTCAAATGGACATGGGAACCATGGAAACTAGACGTTCACTCAGACTATACTCTGCTCAAGAAGATGAAAATGTGGATTTAACTTTTTTGGCTATGATACAGAATCCAGCTTGAAAAAACAAGCTGTTTTTTAAGATGAACTAGACACATATAGAGCACTATGAACCATATCTTGGTAACCGTGTAACTTTTTGAAAGCTTGCATTTTCAGTTTTCAAAACACACGAATGCAGCAGCTAGAGCAGGTGCCTTTGTGACCAAGTCGAGCAGGATGAGAAGTGCTCAAGTAATCCCGACCAACCCCTGTAAGATTCTCTTCGACGACAATGGTGACACTCTTAAGCAAGAGGTGGTCAAACAGGTGCGCCGCGTTGCCACCCATCCCCTCTCTTCTGTCAACACAACCAACACTACCACAACCACCATTGCAGTCAGTCAACACGCAGGCAACGAAAATGACCCGGATATTAAGAAGGAAGACAAAGAGGAGGGGGGTGACCAAGAGCCAATGGATCTGGAGAACGCTGAAAACGAACCTTTTCAAAGAGATACATCCAAAACCGGTGTGACTCACAGCAAGGATGAAAAAAAAGACCCTATATATTGTGGGTTTACTTCAATTCTACTTTTATGTAAATAGAGGTAAAGGTAAAAATAACACAAAACATCAGATAAATCCTAGAGAAATCTTGACTTCTCCCTTTAACCTCAATTCATTGCTCGAGCCAATGTTGATAAGTGACTATTGAACGGTGAAACATTTGTTGCGAAAGCTCAGGCGCAGACTCAGTTCTCTGCCGAATATCGAAAAGACTACTGCAGACTGAGTTCGACCAATTTGCGGCTGATGTAGCTCAAAAAAATTGATTGTTGATCCTCTGTACATGCATCTACCATTGATATATGGATTCTACAGTGCGGTGCAATACTTTAGCACCACCCCCTTTTTTGTAACAAAATGCATTTTTTTGCTCTTTCGCATGTTTTTGTAAAAAAAAAAGAGAATTAGTCTAATAAATTGTGGCCATACCGCGAAAAAAGGGGGTGGTACTAAAGTATTTCACCGCACCGTATATTTTATTTAAAAAATTCATTTTAAGGCTTATTTTATGAGGCAGAGAATAAACAAATATACCTGAAAAATCTCAATTAAGGTAGCACCATGGAGTGGATGGCTCATTTGTCAGAGGTGCAAGACCACCTGTCCCACTTCCGGTGTTCAGAAGCGTTGAATTTGCTCGAATCCAACATGCCCCTTCAATTCTCCCAGCTACCTTTGTGTCTAGAGCTGAGGGCACGGATTTTGTTTGAGAACGGGGAATACCGACGAGCTTGCGAGGTGTTTGAGGAGTGTAGAAGACTGCATCCTCACAGAGTGGAGGGCATGGAGATATTTAGTACGGCTCTGTGGCAACTCCAAGATCAGCACAAGCTTTCTGCTTTGTCTGCTGAGTTGACTACAAATGCTAGGTAAATAATTAGCCGAAAATAATTAGCGTAGAGGTCAAAGTCAGTTTTCTGGGGGTACAGAGAACGCATACAAAGCCAAAATTTTGGATTCTCCAATTTTAGAGAAGAGCCCGAGACTTGGTGTGTGGCTGGCAACTGCTTCAGCCTGGAGAAACAACACGAAACAGCAGTGGAGTGCTTAGAAAGGGCGATTCGACTAAACTCTAGATTCGGCTATGCCTACTCTTTACTGGGTAACCTTTCTGCAAAAAATCATATATCTCAGTAAAGTCAATATTTCTTTCATATTTGAGGCCATGAATTAATCACTCTGAACGACTTGAGCAGAGCTTCCCAAGCCTTTATGCAGGGTATCGTCTGCTCTCCCAACGATTACAGGGCTTGGTATGGTCTCGGTGGGCTATCTTAGTGGGATTTGGATCTTTTTTTATTTTTGTTACTGGTTTACAGGCTTGGTCTATTACAAAGAGGAGCAGCTAAGTTTGGCTAGGATCCACCTGGCAAAAGCTGTACAGATCAACTCTAGCAATGTGATTGTGCTCTGCCAATTGGCTGTGGTAGAACAGGCTCAAGGCAGGTCGAAGGAGGTGAGTTTTGTTATAAAATAAAGAGGAAGAGACATTTCCGTTTGACCTACCGCTGGGTCCGCCAATTTCATCATTTGATACTGATTGAGTTTTTCAAAAATTCAAACATCAAAATTTTCATACGAAATCTCAGGCCAACATAATACAATGTCAATTTTTCAGGCAATGGAATATCTGGAAAGAGCTCTAGGATTTGCTCCCAACAACGTGGCCTGCAGATACCATAAGGCTCGTCTACTCTTCGACACTGGCCACTACAGTCAGTCTCTGGAGCAACTGATGGAGCTGAAGGCTCTGTCGCCGGACGAGGCCCATGTCTTCTATCTGTTGGGCAGGGTGCACCGCAAACTGGGCAACCAGCACATGGCCCTGTTGAGCTACTCCTGGGCCACTGAAATGGATCCCAGGGGAGAGCAGGGAACTTCTGTGCTCTCCGATCAAGGACCTTATGATGATGATCCAATTGACTTTAGTGAAACCAGAAACTCCAATAGTTCTTTTTGATATCTTTATGATTCTTCTCTTGCTAGAAAGCCTTTTCAACAGAGTAGCTATGCTTATTTTTATTGTTTTCATACATTTGTTTGTTCAAATGTAAATGGCAACAGTTTGGGTTTATATCGGCTGCTGCTGTACTGACACATACAATCAGATCTTGAGACCATTGTAGGGTTTTTGTAAATGATAAATCAAGCGTCTATCAGAGCACATTTCCTAATCCAAAATTGTGTTACCGAAAATTTATAACAGCTTTTTGCCATATTATGCCAAGATACTTAATTTCCATACCCCAAAAAGTTACAAGATCTTGTTGTTTTTTGTGATCTATATAGATGGTGTCTTTCCAATGTTTTTGTTGTAAAATTAAAAATTATTTGTTAGCCTAAGTCTTTTGGACCTTGATATTAAAATCAACTTCAAATTTTCTTGTAAAATTGGTTCAAACTTTGCTTCAACCCTGCTTTCGTCTCCCTAATAACTTTCCCTAATTTTTCATATGCTGAAGTTTAATTAATAACTCTAGTGAAGAATACCCTTGTCCGTAACTTTTTTTCCAAGTTTTTCAAAAACAGGCATTAACCATTTCTAAGCAACTTTTATGCGCTACAAGACATAAAATAACGTTTGCTGGTCTACCCTAATCCTAAGACTTAACTGTACGCAAAAGGGCATTACTTGAGATCTAAAAACACCCCAAAAACCTGGTTTACCTTGAGGGACCAAGGAAAAAATTTAAAAATTTGAGATTTAAAAAATTCAATTATTGATATGAAAAGATGTAGAAATAAAGTTTTTATCGTTTTTAGAGCATTACTTATTAGTGGTTAATATGCCTTTTTAACACGGGAATCCCTGACGGTAAGACCAAGTAATGTCGAAAATGCTGATTTTGGTCTACTTGACACTCCATTCTTGATAGTTGTAAATAAACAAAAATTTATCATGACGCCAAACGCGCCGAATTTTTTTTTTGAGACGATTCACTAAAACAAATAAAATAAGACGCTATGTAAGATGTAATAAATACCTCTGAAGCTTGAGCTTGTTTTCAATTTTCAACCAACCAATCACCGAACTTCTATCGACGTCAAACTTTTGTGCAGCATTATTGTTGGAGACGGCTTTTGCGTGCTTAATAACCTTCAGTTTGAATTCATTAGTATACGATGGGGGTATAACATCCGAAAATGCATCAACATTAGATTCCGACATTTATCAACTGGAACAAAAAATTAGTTAGCGCAAGGTGAAAAATAACAACACATATGAACAATGGACTGGTAACACTGATAAAACTGACAATGATTTGTTTGATTTTATAGAAATAGAAAAAGCGCTCAAAAAGCGCTCACTTTGTAAGGATTAAGATGTATGGTAAAATAGCCCTTTGGGTGTGGAGTTATTAGAGACTGTTGAGTTATTTTTCAATCACCCTCTAGCATGTGAAGTTATTAAAGACTGTGGAGCTAATGGAGACTTTGGAGCTATTAGAATAAATACGGTAGGCTCAAATCTTTTTTAAAATTGATGGGGTGAATAAGATGCAGCCCTTATTAATATACATTTATTTGCTTGAGTTCAACAAAAACGAAGTTCAAAACATTTTTATTTGTGGTAATAATAATACTAAGCAGAAACAAATAGTGTGGTGGTGGAATTTACTTTATTGTAAAAAGTAGAGAAAAACAACCAAGATAAGTTAGACAGACAGGACATTACAAAAAAACAAGGATAAATATTGGTTGGAGAAACACCGTTCTCGGTCAAACAAACAAAAATCAGAACTGTTAATTTAAGCAGAGACACCACCCACTTGCTCTTGATAGACCTCGATGACATCGTCCTCTTCCATTTCCAGCGACTTGGGAGTATCCTCATCGTTGATGCGACGACCATCGAACAGAAAACGAAGAGCATTGACCGAGACACCAGTACGCTCTGCATATGATTTCTTGAGCTTACCCATGCTGGTACCAAACTTGACACGGAAGTGCACCTCATTGGAATCCTGAAGTAGAAGGATTGAATTAGTATTGAAAGACACAATGATTTAAAAATAATAAATATTTGTGTGACTTTGAAATACCGTACTCCCTCTAATAAGTCATGCCCCCTCCTTTTTTGGGAAAACGCAGACTTTTTAACACGTTTAAAGATATCGATGTTCAATCCATAGGCTGGGTAAGGGAGCGTTGATACAAGAAGTCCAAATTTCACACACAATCTTGCAGCAGAAGGCAATGTGGTTGTTTAGTTCAGATAAGGAAGAAGCGGGATTCAATGTTGAATTTTTCAAGGTTTGAATTTAAAGTTTTCATTATTAGGGAAGCAGAAGATGACTCTTAAAGTTTTTGGATCGGCACAATTTTTGTCTTGAGTACCAACTACTGTGTGCCAAAAGCCATCGAGTAACTACGTGGAAAAGGTCGTTGATTTTTTGCTTTACGTTTCGAAAGTCCGCCAAAAGCGCAAGTAGGACATTTTAGATTTTGCGATGGTTTCTATATTGTTTTTACTTTAGTCACCAAGCAAGCTACGCATCCAATGAAACGGCCGTCTACTTCGATATTGCGTGCTGGAAGATGATGATGAACTGGCCGCCAAAAAAGTCGGTTTTGTCTTTTTACTAAAAATAATAAATAATACGGGGGTACTACTGTATTATGCCCCCCCCCCCACAAAAAAAGTACCTGGGTTTTCTAGGTACATTGACCATTTAAGATGCATTTTTTCACCATTTTCAAGGGATTAAGGGCTGTATAGGGAGAAGAAGGGACAATTAAGGAGCTATTTTCTAAGGAGAGCCCACTCAAAAAAGAGAAAATCTTCAACATAGCTTTGTCAACTGGGCCCCACCGCATGAAAAAGCTCTGGTATACAAGCTATTTTCATGCATCCAGAGCTGCTTTTCGAGTGATTTTTCTCTCAGATTGGGTGTTTGCGCATTTTTAACTCTCAAGCCCCCATCGCCCCCATAAGGGGACGACGGGGGCTTGAGAGTTAGAAATGCATTTCAGGCCTTTTTGGCCATAGTGCAGTGAGAAGAACATGGCAAAAGACCAAAAAAGATCGAAACTTTGCACAAATGGGTTGCAGAAAAAACTGCCTTAACCACAAAGGACCGGCCTAAAACGACTCGCTTTACCGTTTTTAGGGCATTAAAATAGCTTAAATAGCTTAGGGATGGTACACGTTTTTTGTGGCAGTTATATTTTTTTTTTGGGGGGATATAATACAGTAGAGTCAAATCCAGGATTAATTTAATACTTTTTGCATTGGGAGGGGCAAAGCAAATTTTTGGAGGATACATGATTACCAATTTCCATTTTCATTATGCTTTTATTTCTGCTACTGGGCAATAAGGCCAAGATTAAATTAAAGTCCAGCCAGAAGATCTTTAAAAATATAAGTGACTTAACTTATCTTAATAGTCAACTCGCAACCAATTTTTAGGGAGTGGATGTTCGCCACATTTTTTCAAATTTTCCTTAAAAATTCTAATAAAGATCCTGTATTTTTGAAAAAATTTTATTCAATGTTCCTCAAGTGGGCAAAAAGACCTCAGGAATCCGAATCTTAAAACAAAATTTGAAAAAATTACTCTGTTGTTGAGATATTATCAAAGCCAACCATGAATTTAGTTTTTATCCTCCTCCCTCCTACTTTTAACCGTGTCTCAGAAACTAAGCCTTTTTTTTCTGTTTAAATATTCGAGTTTTTTAAGTTTTTTTGTCCAGTTGGGGGACTCAGAATAAAAAATTCTATAAAATATAGGATTTTGATTGAAAATTTTAAAGAAAAAGTTTGAATAAGTGTGGCGAACTGGCGATACACCTCATGCACAAAAATAGAAAAAAGCTAACCTGCCCTACAACTTTTAGTTTGATGTACTCAGTGTTGGCTGCACCCCCGGCATTGGCTGCACTTCCATCAGTGGCAGAGTTAGCTTGGTCTCCATTGTCGCCCATTTTTATATATCAAATTAATCAGGTGCTTTGAACAAGTGCAAAGAATAGTATAAAGTAGCTAGAAAAAAAGTGGAGTTAATACCAAGAAAATAGTAAAAATATTGATGAAACAAACTACTCGACTCAAAAATAAAAAAGACACAACGGTCTTAACCAGCTCAAAATCTAATCTCTAATATAAACTACAGGAAAATAAAAAATAGGATTCAAAAAGGACAATTTTAAACATAAAAGGAAGAGAGGATAGCACTGCGCCCAAAAAAATATTTTTTTCGAAAAGACATTTCAAAAATCAATTTTTGACGCCAATTTAAAACCAAATTGCGTAACCATTCGTTTTGAAGGCTTTTGAATACCAGGCCTGTATTTTGAAAAAAATTATCCTCCGCCTCCGACCTCCGGCTTCAAAAATTTTTTCCTCCACCTCCGGCCTCCGGGGCGCAGGCGGAGGGGAGGAAAAAATCCTCCCCTCCGGAGGAATCATCCGGAGGCCAGCACAGGCCTGCTTTTTACTACAAGTTTGTTTTCAAAAGCTGCTTTTTGGCGTTTTGGATGGAATATTTTAAGAGATTTTCTCATAATGTGCGGGGAAGCTTCTGCCTTTGGAATCAAAGCTCCTCGTCTAATGACATAAAAATGTGGTTAGCAATACTTTTGGAAGAACCTTCTTGTAAACTTTCTACACTACCTCCATATCAGATAAGCAAGCAGCTGTATAACTACGCCAAACATGCGGCTTTCTGTAGTTTTATGATTTATGTTTTCAAAATGCACAAAACTTTATTTAAGTTTTCAAAAATCAACATATGTAAAACGTGGACATGGATAACATTTTTGCTGTCTGACAAATGAATATGGTCACGAGTTTATGTATAAGCTGTTCGCATGATATAAACATGCGAAAGTTGTCTTGTCAATTAGAGCTTTCAGCCCCACTACCAGAAGTCCCAGCATCATTAGCGAATTGAGCAGGAGGAGATCGCAATGGCTGGGCTCTCTAAAAACAAAAAGGCAATAATTATTCACGCTAGTAGGGTTGGTGAGTTTACGCCTCAGATTATAGTTTTTAAACTCAAAATTCGGAAGTTTTTCAATTTCGAGATTAGCCAATTTTTTCGGCATCAACAGAGAATCTTGCACCGGCTCCAACACTTTTTGCACCGACCACCTAACGATTAAAACCATTCATGGCACTGGGCACCTTTCCAATAATGACAGTGTCTTACACCCTCGTATATTAGGAGGGGAGGATAAAAACAGGGGCCAATTGGTATACAACACTAGCGCCGAAGTTCTGATATGCTTTTATGAATCCGTTAACAGCCGGAGCCGCCGTATGGTCTTTAGACATGTTTTTTAACTGCCACAACCAAAGCCAAGTTGAAAACGTACAGGGTTAGTATTATTCATCCCAGCCACACCCAGCAATAAGTGGTTGTTGTTCACTGAGTGCTGCATTTGGAGATTGTTAGGCTGGTGATTAGATTGGTGTGCATGGTTACTGCTGCCGGCTGTTGGAGCCACATCTCCCAGTGGATTGCTGAACTGGTCAGTGGAAACGGGACTGACGTTTAGATGCAGCGGGGCTGGCTAAAAATCTGGATGTGTTTATTTTTTGAATACAGGCAGCCCTCCAACAAGACAGATTTTAGTAGTTCTTGTTGGTTTCCTCGTAGACTTTTTGTCTTCATCTTCCATGCAAAGGTCCTATCTTATTGTTTTTTTTTAATATTGAGACCACCCTCCTCAGTCCAACCCCAAGGGAGCAGGATTAGTCAATATTCCCAACTTTGGTTAAGGGGTCAACTCATACCAAATGTTGAAAATCAGAACAATAGAGAAGATTAATGAAAGCCAGAGTTAGAAGACGACAGCGAAGACAGAGAAGAGCCAAAATTTAAAGGGACTAAGCTTTTTGGAGTCAAAAATGCTAACTACACAATGTTTAAAGGCTTAAATCTGTCAACCTGCGGCAGAGGATCACTAGCAGCGGTAGCTAAGCTTGGATTTGATTTGCTTTTGACAATTGGACAAGCAAAGTCGACATGTCTGGAACGAGCCTCCTCTTTCTCCCAACTGCAGTGGAGAAAAGGTCTTTGGACATAGTTGTAGATGACTTCTGCCTTGTTGAAACGCCGCTTGATCTTCTCTTTGGTAGTGGGGTAACCTTCCATTCCAAGGCGAATTTTCTTCAGTTCTCTCTCTTTTAGTACCTGCAATACCAACTTATTTATATAAAAATATGAAAAAATAAATAAGTCAAAATGGTACAAATGTTACAAGGTGGTGCAAAATTTTATCTCATAAACAAAATTTTTCACACCACCAAAAGTTTACACCATCAAAGTGCTGAGAAAGCAGCAAATGTGGCAGTTTTGTTCTAACAGTTTATTAGAAGGAGCAGAATAAGAGCAACAAGATGGTGTGTAACGCTTCCAATAAAGGTGTGGATTTTTTTTTGTCGTTTTCTGTCATAAAAGGTTTTATCACCTGTTTGGCGACATCCCTGTTCTCAGCATACTTAAAAAATTTGTAAAGACTGGTGCTGTAGACGACGCGACTAATGTCTTCTCCCATTTGAGGGGGATATTCCTCATCCCAGTCTACTATGTCTTCATCCAGCAGCACAATTAAATGGCACTCTCGTTCTCCACTCTTAAAGATTAGAATTTTAGAACTAAAGTTAAGCTTGTCTCTATAAGAAGTTACTTTAGCGCTGTCCACAAGTTGAGGCAGAATAATACTGTCGAGGAAGTCATTAAACTGACCTCTGGCACCTTCGTTGCTGATCTCAAATCAAAAATTAAAAAAGCAGCCAGTTTTTTTCCTTAGGTAATATTTGATCTTTCTTTTTAGACTTTGAAAACATTATTTTTCGCAACCCACTTCATGAAGCAGTCCCCGCAAGTCCTGGCACTTGACAGTGGAGGCATTGAAAGGAATAAGCAGGTAGTCGCATGCTTCTCTCAATTCCGAAACCGACAAGCTACTGGGTAAACGCATCTGATCGTTGTGGTAGTAGTCCTCAAACCACTACTGTTTACACTCAAACTATTTTTGCTGAAAAATTCCACCAAAATGGTTCTGAAGCAATTGGCAGAGAGGCCATCAGCCACCTCATACTCGTTGCGTTCATTGGGTCTGACTAGGTCAATCACTTCACTGCTGCTAGAAGAAGTTGTCTGACGCAACCTCATGGAAAACATACGACCAAGCATGGTGTCTGGCTTGGCCAGCAACACTGCTGGATTCACTAAATTGGATCAACGACTATTAGTACATGAAAATTCAGATTTTTGTGCAGCCATAGCTGAGGCTTGCATGAAAAGTGATTTTTTATACTATTTGTTAGTTTGTCGCATATATTTGTTTCTTTTTGACTTGGTCATCTGTTCTTTAAATTAGCTCGAGTCCGTGAACTTGGTGATCTCTTGAGCAACCAGCTCTTTACCCAATAATGTTCTCTTATGTGTCTGTTGGGATACGCAAGATAGGCCACGTTCCTTTTTTGAATCCGACTTTCAGCAATTTTGAAAATTGCCCACTTTGAATTGCTGCAATGAACACTAGAATTACCGGAGCGGTTTACACGGAGCAGGTGGAGAGAGTAAAAAAAGCAATGATCCGAGATCGACCGCACCGCTATGGCCATAAAACATTTGGTCGTGGTTTTTCTCAAAATTTTCGATATTTTTGAACAAAGGTCCCCATTTTTGAAGGAATTTCTATTTTATTAATATTTTTTCTGGGGCATCCAATAGCCAAAATGCCCATTGCTGTTAAATAAAAAAAAGCCAAACTGAACCAAAAAATTGAAGCATGTTGAAGATATCGGAAAGTCCAATTTATTGACCAGGATCCCACTCAGCAAAACTTTTTGTACAAAATTATAACTTAAACAAATTCTACAAGTTTTACCTATAAAACGAGCATTTTCCACCGACAAAACCACGTGTTCACCTAAAAATAAAAAAATTCATTTGTTTTTAAAAAGTAGCTTGCACCATTATCAGCCCTGCTCATCTCCACCGTTTGTGAGGGTTGTGGAGGGTGTTTGATAGAGAGGAGAGACTCGTGGGCAGGTCCACCCAAGGACATAGACCGTTGGTTACGGTGGCAGCCCGCATCTTTCTGGGACGAGCTGGCTGAGTGTTTCATGCTGGTTAGGATTGATTTTGCTAAAGAATTGGAACAAAAGGAGCAAAAGCTGAAAAAAAAACAATTTTTTTGTTTGTTCTGTTAAAAAGGCTCACTATATAGCGTGACTGCTTTACGCATTGCATATAAATCGCTATTATGTAAAACAACAACATGAGACTCCAATAAAAAAATAGGGCATTTAACTAATCTACTTCTAGAGGCGGTAGTAACAAAGATCGCCTCAACCTCTTTTTTAAAGAAAATTTTAACACTTTACAAACCAGCGCAAAAGCTTATCGAGAAAACACATAACAAAGGAGATCTATTACCCAGTCATGGCTTTTGATATAAAATTTTAAGCAGAATTTTTTTCTCTGAGTCTAAGCAAAATGGCTTAGGCCTATAGTCAAGCTTAAGCCTAAAGTCTAAGCATCTTAAGATACAATATCTTAAGTAAAATTTTATCTCTGAGGCTTCTTGGTAAGCAAAATGGGCAGCGATAGATTGGGCCATTTTAAATTGGGCCAATGCAAATTGTGCCATCATTTTGCTTAATTTAACCACTGAGCTATAAAAATTTCAACAAATATTTATCTTTTGCATGCCTCCGTCAGCATTTTTTGAAATTGTTTTTTCAGATTCGCATTTCTGAGGTCTTTTTGCCTATTTTGACATATTGTATGCATTTTGCACATCTTGGCTTCGCGCAGTTTGGCTGTAAACAGAAATTAAATACACCGAAGTATCCTCCCAAAACATTTCACAAAGGCAACAAACAGGGAACAAAGTCCACTAAAAACCAGGCACAGAATTTTTTTTTCTGTTTTCCCCAACTACAATTTCAATCTAGTAAACAACAACCAAAAAGGCTAGCTCCAAACTTCTTTCCATTCCAATTGAAAAATTAAGCATGAACATATAATTCACAAAGTCACACCTTAAAACAGGCTCAAGGCTTTTTTTTGAAACAAAAATAGAGAAGCAAAAAATCTTTCTGCTTCACAGTTCTTTTTCAAATTGCCCTCCAATAGCTAAAAATCGATTTTAAGCATGGCGAAGTGTCTTTTTTATTTTTCTCTCACCATCCAGCCAGAGAAGAAGAAAGGATTGGTGGTGACGAGCCTAGCCAGGGAACACATGATAGTTGGTGATGTTGCTGTTGCCATCAGGGTTGTTGATTGCCAGCATTTGTTTCTTTCTCTTTTTTCCGAGTCTTTGCTTTGATTGAACTAAGCAGGTTATGATCATTCACAAAGGGCACTTCCCGTCATTTGTCCTTTTTGTTTGAAATGGTTTTTTTACTTTTATCTCTTTGTGTTGATTGGAAATTTAAAAAATTTTCCTTGCTCCTTCCGAGCCAGTTTTGCCTTTTTTTGTTCAAACAGCCAGTTAATTTATGGGTGTAATTTTTTGGCTTTAAGTGTCCAGCCAACTTCCTTCAAACCCAACCAATTTTTTTTACCCTTTTATAGACCGTGTCTTTCTGTTGATTTAGCATAACAGGCTAAAAACGATAAAAAGCTATTTCCTGCACTTTCCTCATAGAGAGTCGCTCCTGTCAAGCAGCCAGATGCAGTTGGTAGGCGGACAGAATACAAACACCAGCCAGCGACATTTATGAGCACTACTTGAACACTATATTTCTGTTTTCCAATTTACTACATATTTAAGCTCATCCCAATGGTTGACCTAGCTGTGACTGCCAGGAGGATTGGCTCTGGCTTGAAAGTGTTGGAATGGTTGCTGGTGCTAGTCTTGATGGCCATCGACTTCACTTCTGCCCAGTTCTTAGTGGAAGTGGTCAGTTCTTTTGTTAAGAAAATGGTTAATTGTTTTGTGTTGCAGCTGGAGCCAACCCAATTCAACAACCACCG
>BBSZ01009703.1:0-16557 GCA_000981365.1 Subanguina moxae
TTTAAAAGAAAACCATGTTTTCAGGCTGTAATTGAGTTTTACGAGGGAAGTGTTCAGTGCATGGCATGGATCAATGAAGATACGAACGAGGAATCGGAATGCAACTTAATCATTGGCTCAGCAGATGGAAAGTTAGCGGTCTATAGTAATTTTAATTAGATTTTGTGACTTTAACATGTGTTCATGTGTTTAACATGCGTTCTTCGACATGTGTTTTGTTTCATTAATAAAATCAGATATAGAAAAGCAAATCAGGGCTGGTGATTATAAATATTAGCATTAGATACTAGCGTTAGCTGTAGCTTCTTAGTCCTAACATTACCTCAAGAATTATTACAATATGCACTCAAGAGGAAAAATAGCGAACAACGACGAAATTTCTCGTATTTGTGCCCGTATTCATTCGATCTTACGCGAAGACTTCTCCTGTGACTAGTCATCTTCGATTATCAAAAAATGATGTATAGCTCTAAAATATACATACAGCAATGAAAAACGGACAGCAAAAACTTGTTCAGCGGACAAAATTACCCTAAAAATACATTGCTAGACAAAAAAAATTCAAGAATCGAGATGATGCTAAAAAAAGTCAGCAAGCTAATACCCATGATAACTTTTTGCACTGGACTTCCCTGTTGATTTATTTGTAAAGTTCTCATTTATACTTATAATATTTAGTTGATTTATGAAAATAGTATGCATGCCAGAGCTTTTTTATGCGGTAGAGCTCAGTTTACAAAGCTATGTTCAAGATCTTTTCTTTTCCTGAGTGGCCCCTCCTTAGAAAGTGGCCCCTTACTTGTCCTTTCCCTATACAGCCCTTAGTCCCTTAAAAATGGTGAAAAATGCTTCTTAAATGGGCTGTACACCATAATTTACGCGAAAATTTGTTACAAGGTACATTTGTTACGCGGTCACTTTATAACGCCACAACAATTTGCATATACACTCATTTACAGTACTCATTTTTGAAAGGATCTCTTTATTCTGAGGTACCCTGGTGGACAAAGAAACCCTCAGAAATCCAAATCTGAAAACAGAATGTCAAGAATAGGTTTGGTTGCTGAGATATGATTAAAACTAGGAGAAAAAGAGGATAAAAACTAAGTTTGCAGCTGGCTATGATCATATCTCAGCAACCAAGCCTCTTTTTGAAATTCTGTCTTCAGATTTGGATTCCTGAGGGTTTCTTTGCCTGCCAGGTTGCCTCAGAATAAAAAAATCCTATCAAAAATGAGTAATGTAAATGAGCATATGCAAATTGCTATGACGTAACAAAGTGACCGCGTAACAAATGTACCTCGTAAAAAATTTTCGCCTAAATTATGGTGTACAGCCCTTAAATGGTCAATGTACTTAAAAACCAAGTGATTTTGCCGGGGGGGGGGTATAATAAAGTATTTCAATTGTTTCCACATCAAGCATTTTGTCGTAAACTGGACATCCGCCCTACCGTTTTTTCTTGTTTTCCCGCAATATGATTATTCAGTATTTCTTTCACAAACTAGATTATAGCAGAAATATAAACAAAAGACGCTATAGATTTAAAGTCGAAAGGAAAAATCAATTTCCTTATTGTTTTCGCGACACGTAATGAAATTTCGGCTAGCCAATTGAGATGACATAAAATGAGTAATAAGCTGCCAAAGCAACAGGACATGATTGGTCAATAGGTTTTATTCGAAAGCAGCAATTTGTGCTTTTACACATGTCTTATTTTATTTTTGGATTTTATGCTCTTTAGGCCTGTTAGATTGAAACAATGTAGATATTAGGTTGTCCGGAAAATTCGCGGCTCTCTTAAAGAAGCAAATTATAGCCTCTTAAGTTGTCAGAACTGAAATAGGAAGTGATTTTTCATGAGCCGTACTTTCTCGATTTAGTTCCGTTAGAATTCTTTCGTTCTCTTCAAAATTGGCTTGCTGGCAAGAAGTACGGAACAGTAGAAAAGATTCTCCAGAATTTTAAAAGTCTAATTTGACAGCAAGCAGCCTTGATTCTTTTTGAAGGGTACTGCCCGCCTTAAAAAATTTTTGGAAAAAACATTAGAAGCTGAAGGAAATTATTTTGCTGATTGGACGTCTTGAATTTTCGTTAATAAAGCTGTTCTGAATAGAAATTCAAAGGAGTCGCAAAATTACCATACAACTTAATATATTTTTAAGTAAGGTTATAGTACCCCACTTATCTAGTTAAGAAATCTTCTAAAATATCATTATTGAATTTTTATAATGAAAGTGGGACGCAATAACTGACAATGGCTTGAAAAGCGTCGATTGCAGTGGACTCTATAATTTTAAAAGGAAAGGAAACTTTTTAAGCCAACTTGGGGCGAAGAGCAGAAGTGTACTGATGGGTAAGAGACACTTTAGTAAAAAAGAAGTGAAGTCCAATTAATCGGTTACTCAATCTCTTGGAATGGTGTGGTTAGTAGCAGTATTACAAACAAGTATTATTGCGTGTTTCCAAACTCCTCTCTTCTTCCAAAGGTCATCTTTAGACAAAAAAAACTATTAGTTAATGAACCTGCAGTATTATTATTATACTTATAACAATGTAATACTAAAGTGGTTGTCTACAACATGGTTAGTCTAATTTTATTATATTCTATTATTAGACCACTTTATATTTTATTTAGATTTTAGATAGCTATTATTATATTTAGAACTTTTTAGACCATTTGGTTAGTCTAGTTGAAAAGTGATAAGATCACTAACCTGACGTACCCTCACCTTGCACCCAACCTAAATTGTGTTTTGAAAATTTTGTTGTTCGAAATGAGTTATTTGCTTAAAAAGTGGGTATCAAGCAACAACTGGGCAAGTCTGCACGGGGGTCGGCGTCTGCCTTTGAAATTTTGCCAAAATTTGGGCAAGAACGCCTAACTTTTTTTATTAGTCTGACGTTAAAGCAGTCACCTTGCGCCGTTTTCGACGTGCGTTCAACTATGCTACTGGCTGCAACGATAATAATTGTCCTTTTTAAGACCAAAAATCTTTTGTTATTCCTAGTACCCACGTGTTTACTTGATTATTAATTTCTAAGCATATCGTCATCAAAGTGCTTTCTATTCTGTCTAACTTGAATGTTTCCAAAATAAGGATATTTGTTAGAAATAAAGACACCGGGATGTTTACTGTAATGTGATAGCTGTAAAGTTATATTCACACAATCTAACTTGTAGTAATTGAAGCTGGCTGGAGCTATTGTGCCTTTATGATTTCCACACTATTCAAAATTTGGCTTTTGCTACTATTTTCTTTAGTTTCTTCCAATAAATGCCCAATTAAGTGCAAATGCACACAGACTGTCAGTTGGACACAACGTGTCGACTGCTCTGACCGTGGGCTCTCTCAACTCCCATCTGAATTGCCAAAAAACACAGAAGTGCTGGATCTAAGGTGCCATTATTTGCAATTATTTTTGACAATTGTTCCCCAAAAAGCATCTCAGGCAAAATCATTTGCACAGAGTGGATGTAGAAAAGTTGGCCGAGCTGACAGAGATGCACACACTATTCCTGACAGACAACAAAATTCGGCATATTGGTTTGTCAAATGCTATTTTACACTCGCAAAATGGCAAATTTTAGACGAGGTGCTCAGGGATTTGGTTTTTTGATAATTGTTGGTAAAGTTTTGCTAAAACTTTAGAATATTTTTGATGCCATTCCCATGTTGCAAAGAGTATATATGGGCAGAAATCAGCTGAGAAATGTACCTGTGCTCTCTTCTCTAGGCTCTTCTCACCTACATGTACATTTTGTTATTGAGCCACATGAACAAGCAGTTTTGTAGGTGCTGGACTTGCACTCAAACCAACTACGACACGTTGATCAAAATGCCTTTTACAAGCTTTTTCACCTCCAAAAAGTTAATCTAGCCAAAAATTATTTGCAAAATTTGCCAGCTAATTTGTTCTCTTCCAATCCCTTGTTGGTCAGTCTCCGACTCAACCATAATCCTTGGAATTGTGATTGCCGGTAGGATGGAGTAGATTGTTCCTTTGAAATATTAAGAACCTCTTTCTCAATTTTAGAATAATTCCTACAATGGAGTTTATAAAGTCTAAGCCAGTGCTGGAGAATCACGGCAGTAATATGTTAGCAGGCTTAGCGCAGTGTCAGAATCCAGGCCCTAGAAGGTAAACAGTCTTCAATTGTCATATTTGTATTTATGCAACAACCTCCTGAAGCTGTATTTGAGAGAGTAAAAGACCCTAGAGACTAGCTTAGAAATTGATCCAAAAATGTTAAAGGTTGTTCTTCGAGAAGAGGCTCTGTCCGAGAGCAGGGAAGCAATGGAGAAGTGCGCTATTTTTGCACTCTTATCTACAAAATTTTAGATTCTTCGCCATTCATGAGTTGTCGGCTGACCAAGTGAGGTGTTTCCAAGCAAGTGTGCACAAGTCGCACAATGCCTTTCATCTGACCTGCCAACTGCAAGGATTTGCAGATGCGAGTGTGATGGAGCTGTCGGCATCAAATGTCCAGTGGCTCTACCAGTAGTTTACATCCATCCATCTTATAAATTCTACTTATTGCTTGCCAAGTTTAGAGATGCTCCCTTGTCACAAAATTGGAGCGGTGAATATGAACTGGTGGACAATGGCTCTTTGCTAGTCTTCAACAGTCAACTAGATCCAGCCCACTTCCAGTGTGCATTGAATTATGTGCTGAGTCCTACGAGGTGAGAACTTGAAAATTTTGTTTGCAACACTTTTTGTTGGGTTGTTAAATATTTAGCAATTTTTTTATACGGCAAAAATTTATTTATTAACCCAATGTCTTTTAGACAAACACGGCAAACTTCTCCTGTTGCCTTGCTAAACACCTACAGTGTCCAACAACACGATGGCCCTCCTCGATTCACCTATGTCTTACGAGAACGCAGTTTCAGAGAAGGCAGTGCTGTCAAGTTAAAGTGAGTGAATGCACATTTCATCGACTTGTTGCATTGATATGTTGGGATGCTTCATAGCCTATAATTAAAATTCTTTTATTGATGCCATGGTTCACAAAAGCTACAAATTTGTAGAAATCGACTAAAAATGTTCAAACGAGAATTTTTAAATAAACTGACTCTTCACTATTTGAGATGGAGTCAGTAAACAATTGAGTTAGAGGACTCGTACGACAACCCAATATATTTCTACCACAAACAAGGAGTATGTTTCAGCTGTGAAGTGGTTGGAAAGCCTCGTCCTCAGATCTCTTGGTCTTTCAACGGCCAAAAAGTGGAGGTTTCGCGCAAATACAAATTACAAAGTGACAACACCCAACTGATCATCTACCCTTTTCTTGAGGTGGGTTGTTGAAGTTGTAGACAATTACTGACCTTAGTTGTTTCAGCACGACGTGGGCAGCTATACATGTTATTCGTCTTTTTAATTTCAAGCTTTCAAACATTGGTTTAGGCGAAGCAGTGAATACGCATGGGAGGGTAGAGAGCACAGCCACAATTGGTATTACTAGCTCTCAATATGCTGGATGAGACTCTTTTGGTTTGCAGGCTTGATACGCAGCTCGCCTCCAGTAATTGTGGAAGGTCCCAGAGGAGCAACAGTCAAGGTTGGTCGACCAGCCAGGTTTGTTTGCAAAGCTAGAGGGGAACCTAAGCCTGCCATTACCTGGTTCTTCGATGGCAGCGAAATTCCACCTGAGTTGAAGAGGCACTATCGGGTGGGTGCTTTGGAGTGAAAAGTTATTGAAAACTTTTTAATTTTCAAGGTTTCTGACCACGGATCTGAGTTGATGGTGGTAAATGTGGGGAGACAAGATCAAGTAAGGTTAAATACATCTTAAAATGTATTTACAAAAACATAGGGAAGCTTTTCCTGTATGGCTGGCAATGCCGTTGGCTCAATGACTGCTGATGCCATGCTTATTGTGCAGCACTCGCAGCTGGATGATTTGGACCGTCAACTAAATCCTCAATTACTTAAGAATATTGTTAGTCAGGCTTCTGAAAATGTGGACAGGTAATATTTTCCGAACATTTATTTTAGAATTAGCCAAGGAGCTTTACCTTTTGTAAGGTTTCTTGACATTTAAAAATTAATAGTTTCTGTTTTGGGCGCCTTACAGTCAAAATTCATCAAGCGAACTTCTGATTGCAACGCATCGATTTTAGACTAATCTTTGAATAGGATCAAGATTTAAAAAGGGGATGGGATAAAATACATCTGCGACAAAATACACCTTACATATTGTAGTAGTTTACTGTTTGTGCAGAAGGTTATGTGGGTGCTTTTTGTCGTAGACCCTTTAAAAAAGCAAGAAAACACAACTAAATCTCAAAAATTTCTTAAAAAATCCTAATTAATTGTCGCTTTATCTAAATGTGCCTGTGCCTAAAATTTCCTTTACAAACATTTCAGAGCTATATTCAAAACCAAGGAAGACTTCAAACGGTAAGTAATCATCTATTATGGTACCTTTACATTGGACTAACTGGCTGAGAATCTATTTTTGTCAGAGAAGAAAGTTTCAGAGTCATCACTTCACCACACAATCTTCTGCGACACTTTAAGTTTGCCGCAAAAAAGCCAGTGGAATTGGCACGAGCACGAGAGATTTATGAAGAGAGTTTGCGACTGATTGAAAAACATGTGGATCTAGGTGAGTGCTCCATTTCTTTGAAAAACTCCTGGTTTTCATTTAACAATATGTACTCAAACCCTTTTTTGGCTGTGTTCAAAAAAGACAACACCGCATTTTTGGGCTCATCGCCTGTGTCTATTTTCAAATAGCCCATGTTTTTATAAATACAAATAAAGAAGTTTGGAGTACAAGGAGATAGCAGTCTTGCAGGTCTTCAACTTCGCCCCACTGACATGCCAACTAATATTTCTTATGAGTCTGTGCTGAGTGTGACCCATATCCAAACCATCATGGAGCTGTCTGGCTGCATGAACGGCCAATTCAAGGCATTCCCAAATAAGTTTTCTCAAGCTACTATCGACTTTCAGGATTCCTGCAGCAATATGTGTTTCCACTCAAAATATAGGTAAAACAAATCTTCCTGCCTAACATCCTTTTTTGCCAACTTCTTGGTTTTCACAGGTCATATACAGGTATTTGTATGACTATTGTTTATATTTGGTTTTGTATTGGATTTAAAACTGAATTTAAATGGTTGTTGTACAGGCCAATGCAATAACTTCGAGCACCCCACCTGGGGAGTTAGTCAAATGCCGTTCCACCGACTGTTGCCACCTATCTATGAAAATGGATTTAATACACCTGGTCTATTTTATTGATTTTTTTTGGAGGATGGTTTGCATTCAAGACTTGTTTAGTTGGCTGGAACCTTGGTAAATTGTATTTTGGGTATGTTTTTAATAATTTTCAATTCTCTAGGTTGTTTCCCTCGCCAAATTACTAATTTCACTCGTCAAATTTTTAAAGTTTGATTATTTTACCCACTTTTTCTGAAAACACCAAGTCGCCTGATATTTTATGGGAAGAGGAAATCCAGGGCTACATGTCAAAAAAATGGAGAAGGTCTTTGTTTGAAAAATCGCTAAGATAATTACATTTGAACGAAGTAAATCAGTAGTTTAAGAAGGTAAACAACTAATTTGACGGGAAATTTCAACTTGAGCCCTATTTTTAATTTTTTATTTAATCCCTTTCCGCATCCTAAATACTAAGTCTTAGCTACCCCAAGCCAAATCCACGAACAGTGTCCATTGAGTTGATTGGGACGGAGAAAGTGACTCCCCACCACCGGTACTCATCTATGATGATGCAGTGGGGGCAATTCCTAGGTATTGCCTATATTTGTGTTTGGGAGTAACAACACTGTTATCGCAGACCACGACTTGGACTTCACTGCCACTGCTTTGTCCAGACAAACTTATGCCGGGGGAGCCATCTGCAATAAAACCTGTGAAAATGTAGGAATCCTTATCGGACAATCCAACTCCATATTAGTGGTCTTCAGGTGGATCCTTGCTTCAATATACCACTTCCGTTGAATGACGAGCGCAGAAAAACTCAGTGAATTGCTATTGGTATGCATGTTTCTGGAATGACTAACACTTTTAGACATGGTATGAAATTTCCATGCATTGAATTTGAGAGGTCGGCAGGTTGGTTGTATGAATTTCTAAGACTTGATTTTTCTGCAATCAATTTTTTAGCTATTTGTGGGTCAGGTTGGGCTTTATTTGGCTCAATATTTGAAATAAACTTGCCCGTTATTCGATTAAGGTGAGACGTCTCCCATATTCAAGCAAGTGACTTATCGAGAGCAGACAAATATAGTAAGTCTTTCGTCCAAAAGCAAGTTTTTTTGTTGTTCTGAGGCCCCCACTAGTCAATCGCTGAGATAGCTCTCTTTTGGTGACACTAGCAATATTTGAGGGAGTAAAGATATGAAATGTCAAAAAATGAGGGTTGTCTTGCCTAATGAAAAGAGTTGTGGCTGAGATAGCTCTCTTTTGGTGACACTAGCAATATTTGAGGGAGTAAAGATATGAAATGTCAAAAAATGAGGGTTGTCTTGCCTAATGAAAAGAGTTGTGGCTGAGATAGCTCTCTTTTGGTGACACTAGCAATATTTGAGGGAGTAAAGATATGAAATGTCAAAAAATGAGGGTTGTCTTGCCTAATGAAAAGAGTTGTGGCTGAGATAGCTCTCTTTTGGTGACACTAGCAATATTTGAGGGAGTAAAGATATGAAATGTCAAAAAATGAGGGTTGTCTTGCCTAATGAACAGAGTTGTTTTGGAGGAGAGACGGTATTTTTCTTCATAAATGTCGTTTAGATAACGAGCTACATCGATGGCTCCAATATATACGGGAGCACTGAGGTGGATGCCATTGACCTGAGAGATTTGTTCAGCGATCATGGACTTTTGCGTTTTGATATAGTCTCTAGTGCACAAAAGCCGTATATGCCATGTTGGTTGTGCTCTCTCCAATTGATTACCCAATAGAAGTTTCAGTTGAAAGAGACTCGGCTATGGATTGTCGCCGCAACTTTTCGGTAGAGAACCCCATCCGATGGTAGTCCTTTTCATTCTTCCTATATGTGCCTCACAGTGAATTTAAGCTTTCTTTCTGGCGACTTCCGAGCAAATGAACAAGTGAATATTTTAGTGTTGTTTATTGATTGTTTATTTTGAATTGCTAGCTGGGACTGACAAGCATGCACACAATCTGGTTCAGAGAGCACAACCGAATTGCCACTAAATTGTTGGAAATGAATGCGGATTGGGATGGTGAACGAATTTACCAGGAAACCAGAAAAATTATTGGTTTGCACAGACTTTTTCGTCGCCTGTAATTTTCCATCAAACTAACTTTTAGGTTCAATGCTCCAACATATAACTTACACACACTGGCTACCTAAAGTTTTGGGACAGGTACTTCCTTTCGACACCTTTTACCATTACTTATATTTTATAGGATGGCTATGACAGATTGGTGGGCAAATATATGGGTTACGACCCTCAGATAAATCCTTCTGTTGCAAACGCTTTCGCTACAGCTGCTTTTCGATTTGGTCATACTCTGATCAATCCAAAATTAGAAAGGTTTGACTACAGGGTGGGGCAAGAAAACCATATCTGAGAAATCATCTGAGAAATCAGAGATTTAGACAAAACATTTTATTCATCACATTTAATAACAATAACAGAGAAATTCTAACTTGCAAGTCCTTCTTGACGATGTATGCCACTGTTCTTCGAAAAACTGAGGTAAAAAATGGTCAGACCCAGCTGTGGATCCAACTTTTTAGGGGATCGTTATATCGTGAGTCGACTGTATGGTTTTATTTGTGCCGCCCTGTATTTGACATCAACTAGTTTTATTTTTACATTTTTTAGGCTAGATGAAAATTTTGAGTCTATAGCCGTTGGTGCTCTACCTTTGCATGAAGCTTTCTTCGCACCCGAACGTCTGCTTGCTGAAGTAAAACGTTTTAATTGTAATGTTCAACTAAGTACATCCTACGTTTGCAGGGTGGGATCGACCCGTTGCTGCGTGGGTTGTTTGCCTCTCCTTTGAAGCAGCCGATGACCAGTCAATTGTTAAATAAGGAGCTGACTGAAAGGTTTTTTTCTTTCGCGAACTAAGACAAAATTTTTAGTTATAGACTATTCCATCGCGCCCACAACATCTCTTTGGACTTAGCGGTGGAAAGGACATTTGCATAAAAATTCTTAGTCGACGATGCATAGTTTAGGTAATGAACATCCAGCGAGGAAGAGATCATGGACTCCCTGGCTATCTGGAATACAGGAGATTCTGCAACCTCACAGTTCCAAAGTACAGTATAGGACAAGTTTGTAGCCGGACTATTTGTTTCTATAAAATTGTTTCTCAAAGCGACATTGCTATTGTGTGATATGGCTAAACAAATAGTTTGACGAGTTTGCTTCCAAACGTTTTTGTGCGAAAATTAACTAACTGGCTGATTGTCAATACCATAAACCAATATGTTTGCAGTAGTTGGGCAGAACTCGCATTGGATGTGCAAGACAATAATGTGCTCAACAAATTGAAGGTTCTTTACGGCCATCCAGGTTCTAAAACCTAACACTTTTTGTTCAAAATGTAGTTGAATCTAGGCAACATTGACCTTTGGGTGGGTGGAATTGTAGAAAAAAAGCTCCCAGATGCACTTATTGGTAAACTATTTAGAAAAAGTTTGATTTTGTGAAGAAGATAATGTCTAGGTCCCACTTTTTCTTGCATAATCGGTAGTTTTTTAGCGCAAAATAGTTAGCTATATTTACATTCTTTGCTAGGTGACCAATTCCAGCGACTTCGGGCTGGGGATAGGTTTTGGTACGAGAATCCCGGCACTTTCACCCAGGTTTTGGGATAATTTTTGAATAAGAAGTAGTAAAGATAATTATGTTTAGTTGCAATTGATGGAATTGAAAAAGTCCAGTTTGGCAAAAGTGTTGTGCAACAATGGAGATGCCATCCACCGTGTCCAAGCAGACGTCTTCCTATATGTAAACAACAATAAACTGTTGTACAAGAAGTGTGAGGACATCCCAGATGTTAATTTGAACATGTATTTTCCCACTTTTATGCCACCACACTGGCAGTATGTGCTTTTGTAGGTGGATGTCCTGCTGTGATGAGACCTGTTCAAGCATGTCCAATCCAGAACCCACTGACGAGAAGGGGTAGATTTTCAGGAAATATATTTATAGAAGGTGGTGTGGAGGTCTATGAATTTTGAATAGAACTTGGGGAAGGCGAACTTTCCGGGCAATAAAATGATTTGGTCAATTTGGTTATACAATTAGCTTAATATTTTTTCAGCAGGAATCGTCGTTCCCACCACTTGTATAGCCCATTAAAATCTGCCGAAGCAGCGAAAAAAGGCTGCTCCTGGAATGGAACGTTGTACAATGAAAATGTTGAATGGAACTCTACAAAGTGTGTGCTTTGCAAATGCCAGGTCAGTCTTTATTTCTTTTTTTGTTAGTGAAAGGATTAAAAATTGATTTATAGAATGAAAAAGTGTGGTGCACATCCATAAAGAATTGCTTTGATTAAATTGAGTGCTGTCTATAGCACAAAGAAACTCATGTGGATTTCAGATGTGCAAATTTCAATTGTCTACTTGCATTCTACTACTTATCCTTAATTAAATTTAATCTGGTCTAACTGCATCCAAGTTCCATTCACCACTTTTGTTTACAAAAAAACTTATTAGATTGTCAACAAATTATTACGTATTCTCGTTTTAAAGACAGCAAGTGAACTACTACTAAATCAACAATATAAAAAGGTCATACACAGAAAATATAAACAGCTTTTAATACAAAAGAAGAAAAAAAACTTCAATCGATTGGTGGTAGGAGAAGCTGGCCGACTGGCAGCAGCAGTCTGCAAAGTGGGTTTCAACTTGCCGCCAAATGCGGGACAAGTCAACTGTAAAAGACTGTATTTTGAAGTTTCTTCCACTTTCTTCTTATTTCAAGCTGTCTTCTTTTCTTTTGTCCCCTATCCAAAATAAAGGCTGTCCTCAATTTGTGCTCCTATTTTCTCTTTTTTTCGTTATATACCATACAAATTGGCAACTGCTTTATTTCTATCTGCCCTGTTTAAACACGTATTCTTAATCTAATCTTTGTTTAGCAAGTAAACAGCTCTCACAATGAGTTCTTCGGAATGCTATAGATGCCACGAGACTGGCCACTTTGCTCGCGAATGCCCTAACTCAGGAGGAGGAGGTGGTGGCTATTCTCGTGGAGGAGGTGGTGGTGGAGGAGGTTTTTGTCTTCTTTTTAAGTAGTTTTGACCAATCCCTTTTAATGTTCAGGCGGATCTACTTGCTATAACTGTGGAAACACCGGGCATTTCTCTCGGGAGGTAAGTTGTAGTAATCATTTAGTCAATCAATATAAGTAGTAGAACAAAACAAAGAGATGCTTTTCCTTGATTCACACCTAAATTTTGGCAAAAAGACAGTTGAATCTCATTGCTTGTCTATTTTAGCCTAAAAGTTCACACTTTGTGGTAAATCCATTTTTATCAACCTACAGTAGGTAAAAAACTCTGCTGGATCCAAATTTAACCTCGAAATGGCCATGAGAGACTTTATTGCTGAGATACAGGCACAAAGAGATTATTCAAGTACTAGCCTGGTATTTCAAGCCATATCTCTGCAACCATGATGCCCAATGTAAACTGCTTGGGCTTTTTGTCTGTTACAGGCTGATAAATATTGAAAACTTGTAAAAATTCATCACAAGTATCCATTGCTAAGTGTAAATTTGGGAAATTGTTTTCCTTTCCAGTGTACTGAGCCCAATAACGGAAGTGGTGGTAGATATTCCCGTGGAGGCGGTGGCGGAGGTGGTAGCTATTCTCGCGGAGGCGGAGGCGACAGTAAGTGCTACAACTGTAAGTTTCATTTTGTAGGTAGTTAGATGAAATGGTGTGATAAATTTGATTCAGGTGGCGGTAGTGGTCACTTCTCCAGAGAGTGTACTGTGCCACGCAGTGAGAACAATCGTGATGGTAAATTACTCTTGGGTTGTTTACTCTGAATTCGTTTAGTTTACCTCATTTTCTCCAATCACTCTTGATTCAAAACCATGTTTTTGGCATTGTGTTTTCAACTCTTTTTTTTGCAGACAACTCTTGGATGAGTTGCCCCTTGAGTTGTAGCGTATTGTCTTAGCTACAAGTTAATTGGTAAATTGCTTGAGGGTGGTCTACAAAAAGTGGGTCACAAGAACAATGCCAGGAACATACTTTTGAACTAGGAGCGACAGTTTGAAAATAATTGCAGATCGAAAGTGTTATAACTGCCAGCAGAATGGTCACATCTCTCGCGATTGCACTCAGGCTGCCCGTTAGGCAGAAAAAACCTCTTTAATTCGTGGAAGTGCCTTTTGTCTTGCCCAATCGCCAGGAAGCAACTCTTTAATTTGTTAAAGTCTCCATTTATTTTGTTGCTGTTTTCTTTCTTCCCATTTTTCCATCCATAAACCTTCTATTACTTACTTCCTGCATTTTATTTATTTTTTCATCAAAAATTAGGAAAATTAGCATCATACATTGCAAGCACTTCAAACACAAAAACATTTTTTTTTTTTAAATTTAAACACTGAAATATCAGGTCTAGTAATAATAAATAGCTGCGGTTTTTCCCCGTGTTTCTGTTCAAAATTTTTTCGATCTTTTTAATGGACAGAACATGTAGAAAAGAAACGCAAAAAATACAAATTGTAACCCTTTTTATAGGATGCAAATGTAAAAAACGTTAAAAGCGCGATTTCATAAGGGAAGAATGGCTTATTTTTTCAAACAAAGGTTTCAAGCTCGTAAAAGTTTGTGACCTTAAAAAGATCAGTTTAATTTAATGAAGAGTTTAAGCTCTCTTTCGAGACCATAATCAAGCAATACAACCTTTTTGAGATTCTTTTAACGCTCTGGAGGGTGCTGTAATTTTTTGTGTTGTTTCACTTGCAAGTGTAACTACAGCCAAATGAAACAGCATACTATGGAGTCAACAACACAGCAAAGAGCAGCAATAAAGGTGTGAAGATGCTCCAAATAAAGTGGAAACTACAAGGACATCTGGTCTATGCGACCCTTTTATCTTTATTTTTATTAAGGCTTAGGCGTTTTACTACCGAGATGCTCACACTGTCAGCTTACTAATGAATAAGGCATAATTGATGGAGTATAAGGTAGACCTTATTTTCAGTCTCTTTGTGATATCTTTGGTAATATTGGTTATGCAAAAGACTAGGCATCCAGGCGCGTCATTGTAATTTAGGAGGTTTAATAACTCCAGTTCAAAATTGCCGCCAAATGTTCTGCTAAATTTAAGAGTATTTTTGTGTTGCTGAATATTATATATCTGTTTTGAGTGAAATGCGTTTTCTTTTCTTGCTCACCTTTCCCTCATTTCTTTTCTTGATTTCTGCGGCTGATCTCAATGAGAAAATGGAGAACTTTTATGCCCGTTCAAGACACACCAATAACTGGGCTGTGCTGGTTTGTAGTTCCAGGTTTTGGTGAGTTTTCATGACATAGAAGTCTTTGTGTCACTCATCATCTTTGTTCCTTTGAAGGTACAATTATCGACATATTGCTAATGTGGTTGGTCGCTTTTTTGAGAGTAAAACGGGCTACACATTCTAAAATAATGGTTTTGAGCTTTCCTTCTACCACTCAATCAAACGTCTTGTAAGTTAGGACAATTAGATGCTTGAGTAGAATGTTTATTTCATATTTTTACAGGGAATTCCAGACAGGTTGGTGAAAAGAAATGAAAATGGATTCCATTATCATACATTATTATAAAAGTGCTTCAGGAGCCAATTTTACTAACTGCAAAATTTGCGCTTTGCATGCAAAGTTTTGCAACTTTGATTTCCCATGATTATTTGCTGATGCCAATCCACTTCTTGTGGTCTTTTTACTTGGTATTTGGCCAATTTTTTAGGCTTAACGCGCTTGGATGTTTGTTTTTTGCTCGTTTTGCCTGTTTTGGTTGTGAATCTAAGCGTGTTAAGCTAAAAAAAAGGCTACAAAAAAGTGGATAGGCATGAGAAAATAATCGTAAGAAATCCACTTTGCAAATTTACAGTTAGTAAAATTGGCTCCAGGTCCACATTAAAGCTAAGCAAAAATCATGTATCAGAGAAGGAAGTGTCAACTTTAAAATCGTTTTTAACGTATAACAATTGCTTAAAAAGGTGGAAAATACATTTGAAAAAAATTGGTGTAGCTTATGTTGACAATTTGACTGGCTGACTCTGAAAACTTATGAGCCATGCCAAATGCTGTGGATGTAGTTTTAATTCAACTAATTTGTCTCATGCACAGGACAGTAGGGCTTGGGTTTTTTAAATTTTTTATATTTTTGAATAAAATAAATTAATATTCTAAGGCTTTCTATTGTTTTTGAGCATATGTTGGCGAGCAACAGCAGCTAGGGTGTCTCAGGATCTCCCTTGAAAAGAACATCGCTGGGAGAATCTATTTGTGACTCTGCGAGTCAAATTGCCAACAGCGGTGTGATGTACCACAATATCCAAAAAGTTAAAAATGTTGAGTGGTTTAATTACGTATGACTTTTCAGCAACATAATTGTTGTAAGTTAGTCATAGAAACAAGGATGAAAAGCTGAAAGGTTGCCTACTTTTAGATGTTGGCCGACCAAATCCCTTGCAATGTAAGCCATCCAAACCATTTATTTGCTTCAAACCCAACTATTTGTTTCAGGCAAGAAACCCTGATCCGGGTGAATTTAAAGCTTTCCCAAAGATTTTCTTTCGAATTTCATCTTTTTGCGTTCAGCAACCATCTACAACAATGCTTACCACCATTCCAACTTGTTTTCAGAAGATGTGGAAGTGGATTATCGTGGATATGAAGTGTCGGCTGAAAATGTGAGCTCCATAATGCCCACAATTACTCTATAGTACTTTTAGTTAGTTCGCCTTCTAACCGGCCGTGTGTTGCCGAGTACTCCTAGGAACAAGAAACTGTTGAGGTAAAAGTTTTGGTTTTTCTTAGCCTTTAAAGACTGATTAGTTAAAGCTACTATTTCTTCAGTGATAGTCAAAGCAATGTGCTGCTCTACCTGTCTGGCCATGGTGGTGATGGCTTTTTGAAATTCCAAGGTTTATAATTATTAATCCACACTATAAGATATGATGAGTTGATAACCGCTTATCTTCTCGATAGCCTGGTGGTTTACGGTCGGTGTTCGAAGTTCAGAAAAAGATTTCACGTTCGATATTCACCTTTATAGAATGACACGAGAACATACCAACCCCTTAATTAACAACAAAAAAGACAATAACATTTCCTATTTATATTTTCCATTTTCTTGAACCTTCTTATCCCTTTGTCAACCCTTCCAAAAGCCACTTAATTTAAGTGCTGGAGGATGGAGGTACCGGACGGATTCCGGACAGGATTTATGGGAAAGAATCAGATTTCTGATCTGGTTGTGGCAAAAAACCGGAATCCGTACGGATACCAAATTTTTTAGCATAAGCATTTTATAAAAATAATTCCCTACATGTTCCACACATCTTTATTAAATTACCTTATCT
>BBSZ01009704.1:0-21441 GCA_000981365.1 Subanguina moxae
CAAATTTATTGTGCCGAAAATGAGAGAAGATGACTTAAAGCTCATTGCCAGTGTGGGAAATTGGTCAGATGTGAACAAGCTGATGATGCTAGTGTATTATGAACATTTCGGCAAGCTACTAGAACAAAAATTGGACACTGTTCAGCAGTGCAAGCTTTCGATTAAAGAGTGCATTAAACAGGCGTATGGAAGCAGCAAGGTTCAATTTCCTTCCTTTTATTCATCCGGCAATCAATTGTTTTCAGGTGCCAGTTACTCCAAAGCGTTTGAATCCCACGAAAAAATTGCTAGACCAAATTCATCATATCAAGAAGTTGTGTTTCGAATCAGACGATGAAGAAGGAGAGAAACAATCAGTCAAGAGCTATAGCCTTTCAACGGGAATTGTTCTTGAGCAGAGCGCTGAAGGGAACCACATCGGAAGCCTGATTCCGAAAGAAGCAGAGGTATTTTTTTATTCGAAATGAGGTTGCTTGTTAAAACTATGATCTTAGAATGTTCCACTGGAAATATCAAAGACGGAGAAGTCTGCCTTGGTTAGACTTTGATTATCACGACGTTTTTTCTAATTATTAGTTTCAGTCCGCTAACAAGAATAATGTCGCGAAAACGAAGACAAGTCAGGATAATAAGTCAAAGACTATTGTGGTTGGTGTTAGGAGTTGAACTTGGGGAATTTTGACGATCGTGGATTTTAGAAGGCGCCTGGATCTAATACTAATGAAGTTCGTCTGGCTGCTGAGGTTTTATTTTATTTCGTATCAGGTTTAACTCAGTGGACCGTGTGTCTTTAGGTGTTTAAGACTCCCATAATCAAGGGAAAGGGCGCTAAGAAGAAGACTCCTGTTCAAACGGCCATTTCGATTAAATCCCAAGTGGTGCGTCAATCAGCAAGACTTCGGAAGATCAAGGAAATGCAGGACAAGACTGAACAAGCCAAAAAACAGCGTGAAGAATTGTTAAAAGAAAAATCTGAACGTGTTAAACGGTTAGTGACAAATGTCAGGATTTGTTGTGTTTGACTTCTTGGTTTAGTGAGTTGGAGGAGCGTCGTATTCGCGTGGAGCATAATAATCGTCGACTTGAAAAAGACAAGCGTGTTCGAGAGGGTGCTTTGCGTGCAAAAACAAACAGTCCATTTGCTGGCTCAACTTCTAAATTCGACATGCCAAGGTTTGTGCCGATGCCGTTCTTTCATTCTTCTCCTCCTCCTATGTCTAAGGTATCTTTTTACGATCTCAGTTTCTTATTGTGTGATATCAGCTGCATCCTTTCTAGAACATTCGTGAAATCATTGATAGTTCATCAGAGTCATGTGAAGCAGTGCCTGAAACACCGTCTCCTGCCATTCGTCGTTGTGTAACTTTTAGTTCAAATAAAACTAGCTTGAACAAGACAGAGGAAGTAATTAACGACTCTCTAGCGTCTAGTAGAATCGCAGAGCAAACAGTCGTCGAAGATGGATTAAATGAAAGCAATGTTTTAAGCCTTCCTCCGAGTGCGTTCAGGTCAAATATTAATCTTTCTTGCTTTATGGGATTATCTGATCGTTAATTCTAGGCAACCTAATAAGATTCTTCCGAAAGCGCTAACTAACTACAGTGTCGATGATTTGAGTTCTAATGATGCAACAGATGATGATGAAAATCCTCGCAAGGTCATTCCGTTGTGGGCAAGGCGTAGGTGTTTTATCTTCGTCGTTTTTTATGAATAGAATAATGGTTTCTTAGCTGATGCGCTCCGAAAACACGTCCCCTCGGTGAACAGATTGTTAGACCATTTGCAAAAAGAGCGTCATTTTGGACAAATAATTAAGCCGGAACTGCGTATGATCTTCCCCAACTACGTGCCAAAGAAGCAGCCCACAAGAAAAAGCAAAGTATCGGCCATGTGGGAGTCGCCATTGACAGATCCGCGTGTTGGCCAAAGTCGTTTTCAGCAATTTAGTCAACAATATCAAAAGACAGGTGGTAAAAAGAACTGATGTAGTTTACCGATACTTCTATTTTGTTTGACTGATAATTTTTGGTTGGTTATTGTGCACACCTGTTCATGTGTGTTTGACAATAAACATTTGCAAAGTAATAATTATTTTTGTTTTTTTCAAGTTTCAAGTGACGAGAGGCCAGCCCTACGGTTAAAAACTTTAGTTCCATGATTACAAACAAAGGAAAGCCGTAGGTGTCTGGACACACTCCATCTCATAATTTCGTCGCGGCCGTTTTTTGGTAGCGCTATGGCCAGCGCACGTTAGCCACAAACCGCTAAACCTAGGTGAAACAGGGTATAATCATGGCGTTACGAAATCATGGGATGGACCCTTCTTCCAAAAGAAAAACCCATGGCTGAAGATCAGAACAAAAGAGAAGATTCCCAAAGGCCATAGCTGGAAGACGGCAGTAAACACAGAAAAGAGAGAGCTTTAGAAATATGACTAAGAATAAAACCTACTGCCTGGCTGCAATTCCAAAGCCCGGATGAAAAATAAAAAAAATTTAATTGATAACACTAGATTGGTTTTATATTTATGCTGGCCTGATTTTGTTGACCCGATTTTGTTGCGACCCGCAATTTACCCGCAACCAATTTAAGGAGGATATTGTCCCTACTTCTTGACTTTAACATTCCTTTTTAGTGTTTTTTACCACAAATAATTCTAAGTCCGAGAATCAAGAAACTATTTGTTAATATATTGTAGGTGTTTGGGGTTAAAATTAAAGACATTGCGACTTTCTATAAAGTCGACTTAGTCCTGCATTGATTCACTTATTTTGTTCTGGCGTTCCATTTTTGAGATTTAAATGCGTAAAATGTTTTTAAATAACTGAATTGAGAATTATTTTTGGGTATATACAAAATGATGCAATTTGCTGAGCTGAATCTCCAACATAGAGGCAATGCGGAAAAGACAATTAATCTTGTTCGAAGAGCTGTACGCATGGGTTATGACGCTGTAGTAATAAACATTGATATCGGGCATATGGAAGCAAACAATGGTGATAAGGAAATTGAGCATCTGAATGTAACTTTTGCCTGATTTTTCTTAAGTATTTTTGGACGGAGTAGCTTACACAGTAACTGCCTAAAATTTTCTAAAATAGTCTTCAAAGGCTTTCCTAATAATCAAATCGCTTTCCTAATAATTTTTGACATTCTCTATCGTTTACAGCTGCTAAGGTGGCCTTAAAACATCCTTTTATGGAGTTTTGGGCAGTTACCATGTAAGATACTTTAGCCGTTTTTTTAAACATGCATCGTCTTCAGATTGAACTGCCACCTCCACGAAAAAAGAAGCGAGGAAGCAATGTACACCAAAGTGAAGCTATCAAAGATCAATCTGATGTCATTGGCGGTGGGGGTGGAGATGTTGTGCCAGATCCCTTCCTTGTCGATGAAAAACAACTTGATCTCTCTTCCTTGGAGCAAGCTGGTCGGAATTTTCGCCAATTTAGGTGCTTTCTATTTTCTTATTGGATTAGTTTTTCATTAAAATTATTTTTTTTCCGTATTCCAGTCGCTTGACGGTTCATCTCACAGACTCCACTTCAGTTCACAAGCTTCTTCATCATGCCAAGCTAAAACTGTTCGATTTGGTGGCAGTGCGATTTGATGATGAGCAAATCCTTATGACATTGCAGCGTAAAGGCGACTTCATTGACTTGATTAGCATTGAAGCGGACGCCTGCAAAGTGTCTTGGCTTTACAAACCCAAAGTTGTGCAAGCGTGTGCTATTGCTGGTCTCGGTTTCGAGTTGGTCTACTCGAAAGCATTGTTTAGTCAAGAAAACAGAAGGCAGGTAAAGATTTGCAGCTTTTTTTGTAGTTTTGAAAAAATTTTATTTTAGTTTTTCACAAATGCTCGTTCACTAATGGCAATAACTCGTGGCGGCAGAGGAGTTGTACTAAGCAGTGGAGCTGAAGAAATTATCGGTATCCGCGCTCCTTATGATGCTGCCAACTTGTGTTCCTTGTTTGGGATGGAGCCGAGGCACGGAAGAAAATTTGTCGCAGGTTTTTTCAAATCTTGTCAAAATAACTATTAATTTTTTTCTTTTAAGCAAATGCCAAATCAATTCTTTTGAGAGCGCAGTCTAGACGAACAATTAAAGGTATCATACATGTTACTTCTGATTATGCTAAAATTCCGTCTTCCTTTGGCAAATCTTCCCAGAATGTTCTGCAGAAGCTAGCTCAAGTCTCAGAGTTCGAGAAGCAGTTAAAGCTAGAAGAAAGTGACATGGATAAAGATACTGAAGTTGAGGGTGATGTGTGAAATAAAAACTAGTGCTTTGATATTGTTGTTTTGGTATAAAGTTGTTGAGTTTGAAAAGTTTCAAAAGTGCAATTTGCGACGCTTTCGCCGGCAGGCTTGTCATGCCAAAATTTTTGTGATCAGAGGACGGGTGAAGATGTGAAATTTCAGCGTAATAAAAATGCGTCTGCGGTCCTACTTTTATCATATGCTGTTGCGGAACTTGAAGCGGTTGTGCGGAATGTCGGTTAAGAAGTCTCCGCCCAGGTTGAACCTTGACTCTTTGCTCTACCGCTTGCTGTGGAACGCCAAACGCGTGTGTGGAGTAAGCAATACAGGGCCCTATCCAGTTATTTGGAGTATGTATCAAATTCGTCTCTGCTATGATTCAACCTAAACTTTTTAGGTGAATCGCGCAGGACGTAAGTTTCTCGATTAAATATATTGCGTTTAGCTATTCGCCTCTGGTTTATCACTCCTTCTAGGTACGTACCACCCATGGAATGGAAGCAATTGCTGGATGAATCACAGCGATATCGCTTGGAAATTGTTTTAAGGGAATTAGAGGTAAGGTTTGTAATTTGGAACGGCTTTAACAAGCTTAAATTTTAGATACTTTCTCGAATATACAGTTACATTCCTGAACAAATTACAAAAGGAGAATGGCAAGAGCTTATAGAGATGGTCTCAGTTAAAGAGCGCTTCCAGTACATTACCTTTCTTCGTCAGAGAGAGCATCGCAGGAAAAAAGCAGTTAACGAGAAAATGAAGAAAAAAGCAAGCGACTATGAAAAAGAGGCAGTTGATTTTAAGACGACTCATATCTCCTCCTCAGCCAAAATCAGCGCATACCAGTGCCAACAACAGCAGAATGAAGAAAATAACAAAGATGTGGAAGAAGAACCAGAAGTTAGTAGTCTCTATAAAATGTTCTTAATGCGATCAAGTAAGTTTACATTTACAAGCGTAAATTTGACTTAAAGTACCGTTTTTACAACTTTCTTATTGTATCCTCATAGTTCCTTGTGATGACTGATAATTTTTTGGTTATACCAAACACATGTACTTCCACTAACCGCTTCTTGTTGCTTGCAATATAGGTGTTTATTAATTCCTGGATACTCCTGACGGACGTTTAATTGTTAACTCTTTAAAACTTTTTTCTGGACGCAAATTTTACTGATCTGTATGTGTATTAGACGATTTGGTAGCGGAACCGCAGTCACAACACCTAATTGAGGCTTTAAAACTCTATTAGACACTTATGTGATTTATTTTAAGGAATTCACAAGCAAATGCAAGATGGCAACCGATACTTGACTGCTCTCCGCTTGGATGACACTCCCAAGGTGGCGATCGACTGCAGGTTTCTTGGGCAGCACTCAAGGCGTGGGTTAAATTTAACAATGATGCAGCTCCAGGTTTTGATCGCCGGCAACAGTGCCCGAAAAGAGCCGTGGCCACTATTTTTCACAAATTTTGATGAGAGCAACAGCGGGGTTTCAAAAATTAAACAAGCGTAATCTTTTTGTTTTTCAAAAGACGATTCTTGCTGAGGGCAGTGAAAGATGCTTGATTGGGCGGCGCGCATTCAAAATTGGGCGACTTTCATCGTTTTCAACGAGTGCCGTAAATGTTTTGGTGGAGCCCCCTCCCAATTCAAAATCGTGTTTTCGGCATTGTGTTTTTGATCCACTTTTTCCAGACTACTCTCAGGCAGCTTACCACCGAAATTGTAGCTAAGACAACAAGCTACAATTTGCGTAGTAAATTGCCTGAAAGACACCTGGAAAAAGTGGGTCAAAAACACAATGCCAAAATTAGGGGAGGGGGGCTCTATTAGAACATTTACGGTATACTTCTTCAACTTTTAATTATATGCCTAACTTTTTGCAGTAAACTCAATATTTTGGATGCCAAAATGTCGTTAAAAGCCGATCTTACTGGCCAGTCTTATTTGGAACTCTTCCCTGACAAGCTGCAACAGAATAAGATTGTTTACTTGAGTCCTCATGCTGAACAAGAACTAGAGCAAGTGGAGCTTGATGTATGCTATGTTATCGGAGGGATAGTAGATCGTGTGGCGGAGCCGAATATCGAAAACCAAGCGTCCAGGGTGGTGGCTGAGAAAGAGGGGTTGCAGTGCAGAAAGTTGCCATTAGATCAACATTTGAAGTGGGATTTTAAGTTTGATAGCTAAAGTGTTTTAATCTGCGCCTAGCTATTTTCAGGTGGCAGAGCGGCTCTAAGATGCTTACACTTACTGCTGTTCTGTCTATCCTTCAAGACGTCTATGACTCCGATGGTGACTGGAAGTACGCTTTAATAAAGTAAGGTTCCATTCCTTTCCAATTAATGGAATTTCTAATTTTGTTTTTATTTTATAGAAATATTCCTGTCCGCAACATACGCAAGCCGGATGAAATCAATCTCAAAATTAGGATTCATCGGCAAGATATTGCTGAACATCAGAAAGAAGTCTTTCGAGTACTAATAGAAAATTTAAAGTGAATTAGATTCATTACTTTAGGTTCTAAAAAGAGGCTGTTTATGGAACAAAATAAAAGTCTACCTGTCGTAGCTTTGTTTTTATTTTCATCTGATCGAGAGCATGGGCTATTGCCATGCGTCGGCTCACTTTTATTGTTCTTGTTGTGTCTGGTTCTGCATAATGATAATTATGCAGGCTTAATATTTTACGTTTATTATGTGCGATTCTATGCACTACAGCTGTGTGAAGCTGCTGGTGCTGCACAAATTGGCTGAATGAAGGAAAAGAAGAGAGAGAGGGATAGTGCACACTTGCCTGCCAATGCCTATTTATTTCTCTATTGAAACGCAGACAGATAAAGTAATGGTTTCTCTGCACTAAATGGTTTTGCAGCGGATGCATATGATACAGTCTGAATGGCAGAACGAAGATGGGTCAGTTTGTGGGATTTTTTTTGCTATTTTGCATGGCCCATCTCTCCCTTCTTTGTGCTGTTTACTATATACTTGCTTGCCTTTATCCAATTGGACTGCCCAGCACACAAAGCCTCATTTGCATTTTTCCCGTGTTTTTAATAAAAAACTATTGAGTTTATTCGTCCTAATGGAGTTGTTTGGTCAACCTTTTTTTTCAACCAAAATTCAAGCAAGGATTTTTTATAATTGCAAAAGTATTTTTTGCTCAGAGGATCATCCAATAATGGTCACATTCTTGGCTCATGTGCATCCACTGACGTGAAGAAAATGTCGTGATTTTTGAGCAGAGCTTCAATCATTAAAAAAAGCATATTTTTGCAAATATTCTGTATACACTCACAGCTTTTGTCTTTCGTCCGGATAAAGGGGACTGTAGAGCCAAAGGTTTTTATTTTAATTCCTGCTATCATCACTATTCTCTTTCCTTTTTTACTTGTTGTTGGAGTGGAGCTAGTGGTGTGTGTGTGATTTATCACCATTCAATTGCCTTGCTACTTCTTTTTTTTTTCAAATTAAATAAGTAAGAGCAGTTGTGTGTATAGCAACTGCTGCTTAAGGCAACCAATTTATAATGGATCCCATTTAATTTCACTTGTCATTCAACAAAACTTTTTTTATCTTCTTTTATAGACCTTGCCCCTCTATTGTGTGGCGGATTAGCGTCTGATTGACAAACACCTAGTGGAGTGTGTCCAATATTGTTTCGCTCTATATTTTCACAATTTATTTTAATGTCTTTTCAAAAAAAATTGATTGTCTGACTTTACTGGATTATACCCCCCTCCAAAATTTATACCTCCTCCCAAAATACTTGTACCATTGTAAATTTGTTTAGCACCATCATTCTCTGTGTCCTGGAACTACGATGTGATATTGGAACAAGATGACCACCAATCTGGCGGCCTTGTCTGCCCAACCCAAGAGCAGCAGGAGTACGATTATTGAAGTGTATCTGGCAGATGGCACATGTCGGAGTGTTAGGGTGGATTCCCAAACATGTGTGCAGGTGGGCCCCCTAGTTATTTACAGACAAAGGGAGGTTGTTGTTGCAGAAAATCATAGATGTGGTGTTGAGTGCCCTGGGCATGCACCCTCTGTCTTTTAACCACTTTGCCCTTCGATTGAACCCTTATCCCGGGGGTTGCCACACTTCTGAGGACTGCCATTGGCTACACCCCTGTCTGAGAATTCCTGAAATTAGTCGACGCTACATAGACTCCACGCCTGCTGGAGTACTCTTGAGGTGGGTCTTGCTTTTTGATAAAATTTAAACAAGTGTGAGAGAGACAGACACTCAGAGATAGTGGAACCAGACGGTGTCCTACATTCAGACATAACCAAAATTCAGCGCTACTAGGATATACCAACGCCCCCTAGGTTTATACACAGGTTCCACCAAGCAATACTTTTTTTGCCTTTCTTGACATACATTTTTGCCTTTTCTTATCTCCATTGGCTTCGGCCTCACAGGCTGGTAGCAAAGGAATGGGACTAGGGCCAGGTAACCTAGCTTTTGGGGTCACTTGACCCTAAAACGTAGTAAATAAAGGTGGCCTTATTTTTAAGGCCATCTGACTCGGGCTAGCTGGCCATAGACCTGTCAAGTGTTCTTACTTGATGATCTTAGTTTTTTTGCAATTGCTCCATTAACAATTTTTCAAAAATAATGTTCCAAGTTGAGATGGGAGTTGAGGATCCGTTTCCTGTTGAGTGACATGCACGAGATGTACCAAACACAGATGAGCGCCTTTCTTTATCTCTACGACCAACTAGCAAACGACTATGTGAGGCATGTAGCCTGGAAGATAGATGCCCCTCTGGCCATGCAGATGGCTGCACTCATGTTGCGCAAACGCTTCCCCAGTGCTACCAGGTGGGAAGTGAGTCTTCTCCAATCAATAAGCCAGATGTTTTAGTGAAACTCTCGAAAAGAGACTTGACTTTGGACGGTTGGAACAGGAGGGAGGGCTGGTCAAGTACTTGCCTGAGGCACTCATCATCAACACCAAGGTCACATACCCACTTCTTTTAGTCAGGACTCTATGAAATAATTGGCAATTTTTTTTCTGAACACAAGCCTGGAAGGGACCAAGGTACATCTAATCCTTAGGGAAGGCGAGGCTAAGTTAGCTGTGAACCACTAAACTTAAATGAAACAAGATATACACCAGGTCTCGGCTAACCTAGGCTGGCCAACCCTAAGCCTAAGGCTTATTTGTATACCTGGGGTCTGAAAATACCAATTACGAGGTTGTCTACCTTAGTCCCTCAAGACAAAATATGGAAATTATCGAATCCCCAATTTGCGCACTTTCTGCGACGAAAAAGTGCGGAAAATAGCTTTTAAATCGGCACAATTAGAGACAATACAACACGCTTTTGTTGCAGAGGAAACAACTGCAGAAGTCTCTGCTTGTAGCAGTACACAAAGTGCTTTGCCTGACTGAACTAGAGTGTGTCTTTCGGTTCATGAAGTTGCTGTCTGACCTGACCCCTTTTGATGTGGAAGTTTTCAGAGCTTCACTGGGGCTAGGCTACTTTAAAGTAAACTTTTATAATAAATATATATTAGGGTTTTCTAAACAAGGTTTAACAGGAGTTAATTGCTGTTTCATAGAGTGATTTCCAATAAAAAAAGGCTGACGGCTTATTGAGAGGGACATAGGACTGTTGGCCATACTTTTTTTTTTTCCAATTTTTTGTATATTTTTGAATAAAAGTACCCATTTTTTAAAGAATTTTTATATTCTGACGTCAAAATATCCTCAGCAATCCGAATCTGAAAGTAAAATTTTGAAAAATTGCTTGGTTGTAGAGATATGGCTGCAAGTAAGGTGATCGGTGTTCAAAAATGTCGGTAGTCCAAGTTTTGGCCATATCTCGGCAACCAAGCCACTTTTCTAAATTCTGCTTTCATATTCGGATTCTTGAGGATATTTTGACTAATGCGAGGTATTGGAATAACAATGCTCTTTTAAAAATGGGTATTTGTATTCAAAAATGTCAAAAAGTTTGGATGCCTATTTTTTGGATGCCTTCTAAGGGGGGAGTTATTAGAGCAGGGGGAGTTAATGGAGCAGGGGGAGCTATTAGAGGAAATACGGTAGTTGCAAAATACTATATTTTCACAGTAAATACTTATTTACTATGAGTTGCAGACAGGTTGGAGTGCGACTGCAGAGGTGCATGTGGGGTGTGAAGTGGGGGTGGCCTGTCTCACCGAGCACTCCAGAGTGGCAAGTTTCTGCCTACAGTTGACCACAGCAGTCATCTCATTTGCAGGTAGTGTCCCTGAGCAGTCTGCAGAACGTCACGAGGGTGTCCATCCACCCTCTGGAAGGCCAGGCAACCGACACTCTGGTCAGACTCAATGTCTCCGCTGGCAACACTCTGGTAAGCGCTCTTCTTTCTGGCAAAAACGTATTTTTTAGAATGGGGATAAGAATTGGCGTGTTAGACCCTGAAATTGTGGAAAAATGCCATTGACAGGCATGCCCTTTTAAAGTCATTAACCAAAATCTAAAGAAACTTGTGCAAAAGTCCCAGTTGTCTAGCTACTCTTGCAGGCATTTATTCTATCTACAATGAATATGGCTGAGTCGTTTGCTCATTTAGTGGATGGCTATCATCTCTTGCTGTTAGGCACCACCCCAAATACCAAAGGAGCAGATGCTCGCAGCAGGAGTGCTGGTCAAAGAGCGTGGCAATGGGTAGACAACATAGGTGGGTGGACTAATCCTTAGTAGTTCATTCAATAGGTCTTTATTTTTCCAGTTTTAAAGAAACAAAATTGCAAACAGCTGGTCTAAATTTGAACTTTTTAAAGCGAAAGACTGCCGTATTTCCCCTAACAAACGCCCTCCCAAATTAACAAAGCAGCTTTTGTGGCCTTGTGTTTTTAAATCCGTATTTTGACGTTGTCTAATGAGCATGTTGTACAGTTGACGCTCGATTTAAGGGACGCCTCTTTAGAAAAATGAGTCCTTCAAATCGAGAGTTGGCTTTTTGAAAAACGACTGGGAACTTCAGAATCCTTATGATTTTTTGCCTTGGAGACATCAATATCAAAATTAGCAAATGGTGTCAAAAATTGAGGTAAAAACATGGTTGGATCCAGATGTGAATCGAACTTTTTGAGCGTACCTTACATTGATGTTAACCCTTTTTTTTTACCGTATTTCCTCTAATAACTCCCACGGAGGAGTTATTTTTTAGTCTTCAAAATTTTCAAGAGAACCACGTCAGCCAAACAAATTTTATCCACACAAAATTACATTTTCAAACAATTAAAACATGTGAAATTCTGAGTTAGGCCTATTCATTTCATCGAGTTCGAAATATCGACAAGAAGAAAACAAGCGGAACACTTTTCCAAACGCAACCTGATTTACCCACGAAATAAGGTATAATTACTAAGCAATTTTTTTACAAACTGAAAATTTTTGTATAAAAAGTCTATTTGCACAAAACAGGGGGGGGGGAATTATTAGAGCGGGGGGAGCTATTGTTTGGATGCCTTCTAAGGGGGGGAGTTATTAGAGGAAATACGGTATTTAGTTAACTATACCTCCATTTGTTTAGAAAGAAAGATACTAGAGTCTCCTGAAGCAGTCATATCTGAACCCTTGCTCTTCCCTAAACCAGCAAACAAGGCAGACAGCATAGCACTGACCAGCCAATTGGCGCCTGCAGCAGTGGAGGTTGAGGACTTCCAGGAAGGAGACTACGCCGCCCCCATGAGTCGGTTAACAAGTCCCTTCAGCTAACTATGTGCTTTTTCTAGGTCGAGACTTGCACATCGACAGGCACCTGATCGGACTTCAGGAGTTGCTGGGCGATGGCCAGTTTGGCAACGTCTACAAAGGGGTCTACGGCGACAAAAGGGTGGGACTAAAAAGCCAAAAAGAATAAGTAGAAAATCGAATTGCAGTGCCAGACGGCAGTGGCAGTGAAGGTGTGTAAGGCGGAAAACGACGTCTACGACACTTCCACCGCCAACAAGTTCTTGTTGGACGAAGCATGTAAGAAGGTGTAAATATTAGGTTGTGTCATAAAGTCCTTTGGTTTTTGTTCAAAACATCATAACAGCTAATCAACAAAGTTATCTCCTTTCACTTCTACAATTTATACAATTTTATTTATAAAATAATTATTTTGCGGGAATTCAAATTTGACGGGGTAAATGAGTAATTTGACGGGGTAAATGAGTAATTTGACGGGATAAATGATTATTTTTCGCGAAATTCAAATTTGACGGGGTAAAAAATTATTTTGACGAGATAAATGATTAATTTGAGGGGGTAAATCAATTTGAGCCTTATTGAATTTAGGAAATGCGGTTATTTAAAAAAAAACGGTAATTTACCTTTTGCAGACACCCTGGCCCAATTTCGCCATCCACACATAGTCAAGTTGGTGGGGCTGTGTGAGGCGCCCTTTGTGTGGATAGTCATGGAGTTGGCTGCTCTCGGCCAACTTCGCGCCTATTTGCTCCGCGAGCGAGCATCTATAGACCTGGGAGTGCAGATCAGCTTTGCTCACCAACTGGCCTCTGCTCTGGCCTATCTCCACAACAAACACTTCCTTCACAGAGACATTGCTGCTAGAAATGTGCTGGTGGCCAGTCCCCACTCTGTCAAACTGTCCGACTTTGGGTTGAGCAGGATGCTGGACAATGAGTCCATTTACACTGGTAGTTTATGAATTAGGAATTAGTGCTGCCCTTACTTTTGGTCCGAATAATTGCTTTCCTTGATTCGCTTGTCTATTTTTTGGACATTTTCAAACACATTAAATATAACTACCAGTTTGAATTGGCGCAAAGCTTCCAAAAAATATTCTATACTTTTGTATTTGCAGCCTCTAAAGGCAAGTTGCCCATCAAATGGTTGCCGCCTGAGTCGATTAACTACCGCAGGTTCAGTACCCAATCAGATGTGTACATGTTTGGTAGGTAGCTATATACTATGCCCCTTATTACGAGCCACCCAATTTACAGGTGTATGCATTTGGGAGATCCTGAGTTTTGGGGTGAAGCCATGGCAGGGGGTGCGTAATCACGAAGTAGTTATCAGGGTGGAGCAGGGAGAACTATTGGAGCAACCAACTGGGTGTCCTTCCGCTCTATACACCCTGCTCAAATCGATGTGGATGCTGGACGCGAGGCTCAGGCTGTCAATGTTGGAAGTTAAAGCCTTTCTTGCCAATCTCTTGCACCAAATCGATCATCAAGTGCCTTATACTCAACTAGCTGTGCCGCACTTCCATGTAGGTGTTTACTAATTTATGTGGACTTTTTACAACAATTATTGTAGGTATTGAAAAAGTCGGTAGACCAGCGGACAGGATACAACAAATTTGACAATCCAAAGGTAAAATAAAGCAAAAAATAAAAGAAGCCTGTCTATGCGCCATATGATACACCCCACTCTCTGTAATAAGCCTCAACCCTTGATTCAAAATACTGTTCTTGGCATTGTGTTTTTGAACCACCTTTCGCTGTCAACTCCTAAGCAATTTACAAAACAAAACGTAGTTTATTTATTATTTATTTATTATCCAAGTGAGAGTAAACCAAAAAATAAAAATAAATTACGCCGGCTACCAAGACCTACCAAGTCTTTATTTACACATTTGGTTTTCCACTACTTTTTAAATTATTGCTGAAAGAGTGGCTAATCATCCTACCTAATCACCCTACTACAAACTAGTTTTCCAGAGACTAATTAGAGAACCAGAAGATAAGCAGAAGACTTCAGCCCTGCAAGTGGACACTTCCCAAATAGCTGACTCAAGTCTGTGGAGAGCACTGGAAGAGCAACGTCTACAGTGTGATGAAGACGACAAGTGGTTGGAAGAGGTGGAAGAAAAGCTGGTATGACCATTTTCCTAGTGCAAATACCGTATTTCCTCTAATGAGTTGAGACCAGTGTTTTCCTAATTGACATGACATCTGACACTGACATTTGGTGTCAGTGTCATTTTAAGTGTCGGTTATATTATGTGCCATTCGGGTCATGTCACTAATTAGAGGAAATACTGTGGACCTTATTCAGCTGCCACCAGCAGCTCTCAGCTGTCGTAGGAGTCCAGAAGGGGAGGAGTACACAGTGTTGTCTACGTGTGCACAGCACTCTCCCTTGCCCGGAGAGTTGGAAAGGGAGGGAGACGGTGTTCATACGGCAGTGCTCAGTCTAGTCCAAGCCATCAGCTGTTTGTCCAGCAAGTATTCCAGTCAAATGCCTAATGATGACTTTTTGCTAAGAAGCCAGGTGAGCTCATCTTCAACAATAATGAATAGTTATCACCAAAAAAGCAGTGCTGACCTCAAGAGGAGAATTTTGGGTACTATTGTATCAACCAAGAGAGAGATAAGAAGGTTTTTTTGCCTCTTTCAAACCTTATTTAGGATGCTGAAATTAGTAGAAAGAAGGGTTTCAGAGCCTGAAAGTGAAAAAAAAATTCACACCAAGTGGACATCCACTTGGCTTGGTTGGTGCATGACTGAATATTGACAAACACTTAAATTTGTGAAGATTCCTTTCAAGACAACACAAAATTTAGGAAATAAAAAAAAAGACTGATTGCCTGATTGACGAAAGTGAGCTGTGCATGAAAGAGCTGAGTGAGGTTGAGCACAAAAAAGTGGCCTTGATCCGCCTCTTGCTGGATTCAGATCTGCGCAGACTCACTGAAATGTTGGAGAGGATGTCAAGCAAAATGGATGCACTGGTGACTTGCAAATTATATACTTACTATTTTAACATTCCTCTTTTCTCAGTCCTATTTTGACGAACTTAACAAAAGAGAGCTGCTGAAGGTGACCCACATGCTGGCAGTCAATTCCAAACACCTTTTAGACAGCATGGATGAGGCCCGAATAAACAGCGGAACGGCCATCTTCAAGCAGATTGATAAAAACAATAACCATTAGCTTTTTTACACATATTTACTTTCTCTTTCTATTTTTCTTTACTTTCCTTTTTCGTATTTTTTTTTATTCTACAGTCGAACCTCTCTATAATAATCCAAAAAGTTTGATCCACAGCTGATTCCGACCATTTTTTTTAACCTCAATATTTGACATCTTTTGCCAATTTTTATATTGATGTCTCCAAGGCAAAAAATCGTAAGGATTCTGAATTTCCCAGTCGTTTTTCAAAAAGCCAGCATTATTGCCGTCAAAAAAGACAAACCTCTCTATAACAATCATCCTTTTTCAAAAAGGGTGATCATTATAGAGAGGTCCGACTGTATTTTATCTATATTTAACAGTGTTTTTGGCGCTATTCGGTTATATCCAGAGCAATGCTCTTGATCAGAGAATGCATCCAGAGGGACTTTTTTGCCCTGGTTCAGTAAGAGAGACGGGTAAATGGCTTTTGAAATTAGTGGCCTCATATTATTTCCATGCCTCCCAATTCAACCCTTATTCCCTTCTAACTTACTATTTTTGCCTCTCTTGAGCGAAATTGTTACTTAAAAAGGTTTTTATGCGCTTTTGGAAAAATCAATTTTGGTGAGGGGTGTAACCGAGTAGCGTCGTGTTTTTTTCTTGTTTTCTATTTCTTCCTACGTTCAACGGGTACATAAAAATTTTGCTGCCGTTAAGAAAGTGCTTGTATTGTCTTAAACAAAATATTTGGTTGGCACATCAGTCATGGCGTTTTTTTCTTCAAAAGGAATCAATGTTTTGGAGTGGTCGGTTTGCTCACCTGATCTTAACCCAATGGAAAACCTGTGAGGTATCATCGTTCGTCGTATCTACGCAGCAAATCGTCAGTTCGGATCGGTGGAGGACTTGAAAAAGGCAATTCTTGATGCGTGGAAAGCAATTGAACCAAATGTGCTACAGAATCTCATCGACAGCATGAATAACCTGATCTTAACCGTCTTTTTATCTTTATGCTCTAACTCAATACTCTACTTTATTAACGCAAATGACCGGCACCGTCGTGCTCAGTACACTCGTCCTTGCCTAGCCCAGGACCTTCACTTACCAGCCCTCTCGTACCAAACGGCTCCAAAGAAATGCGAAACTAAGAAACAGCAGACGGGAAGCAAGTTTTTTGGCGACACCACACTTACAACAAATTACTTACATTTACAAACAATAAGCTTACAGAAAGTTCAAAGCAATCTTATCTTGAAGATTATCTAAAGTCTCCGGGTATTTCTTTCTCATTTCCCCGGACATAAAATAAGAAGTACGAATTCGCGAAACGACTTTGTTGAAATTACGTAGATCCACTCTGCTCAAGTCCAACTCGACCATATCTTGACACAACTTTTCCAGCTTCTTGACGTGACGATCTTGCGCTGAACAGAACGAGATTAAATATATCATGACCATGACCTTTTCTCTATCAGACAGTTTACCATAGAGAAGAGCCAGAACATTGAAAACGTCAGTAACGAGGCGACGGTTTTCCGGAAGTAATTGAGGCTGATCTACCAGAATTTGAACAAGGTCCGGCTAAAGAGTTAACATTTAGATAATTAAAAGAGCTTGTAATATAACCTTTTTCAATCTAAGAGCCTCTTTGCAGAGAATCTTGACAATCTTATCGGCGGTATGCTTGTCACTGTTGCTGGTGATCTTAAAATTAGAACTACGCTAAAATCGATCAGCAAATAAGTAACCAACATTCAGCAAATCTGGAAGCAAGTGAGTTTTTTTTTCAGCTAACAAAACTGCCCCATGAATCCGGTCTCTTTTGGCCTTAGATTCATGCTTCTCCACAAAGTCCAACACTGAAAATAACAGATTAAACAGAACTAATGGACTGTTGAAATGATGGAAAACAATGGAAAAACTTTCTTTTCTTGTAAATGTTCTCGACATTAAGTTGCTCATTTTTATCCACTTGATTCTTCTCCTTGTTGCAATAATCGGCATAAGCGAAACAAAGAAGGTTGAAGACAGTAAATGGAAAGAAAATAATTGAATTTTTTCCATTCTCTATCACAGCCTCGACATCTGAAACCCCACAATTTAGGAAGTCCGCGACAATCTCAGGATGAGCCAGCTCAAGATAGAGGACAAATGCTTCCTTCACGTCGATTTTCTTGTCCATGCTAAAGCTTTGCGTTTGATAGCGAATAAAAGACCGAAATCAACTCGCCCTAGATAATGGTCGCGCATGAATAACCACAGAAAAGTGTCAATATTCTTAAGCTCGGCTTTGCTTTGCACGAAAATGCGTCGAATAACAGGCCTGACTTGATCCAAAGACTTTTTACCACACAATTCCTTGCAATATTTTACCATCTCGATAGCAGTCGTATTTCGAGTAATCGAATGCCTATTAAATTAGTGTCGTCATAGAATTATCCTTCGTAAAATATATCATCTAACTGTTTGGCAACAACTGCAAACGAAGAAAAATCGCTGGCGACTGGATTCACACTATCCGATACGGTGCACATAGAGCAAAACTGAGAAAGTGAATTGACCAACCTAGAAATATAAAGTTTCCCTTTTTTAAAGCTAAAACTTTGAATAAACCTTAGAGAGCCAAGTTTGAATGCAAACACTTTCATCGAAGAATACATTTTCCCCTCAAAAAGTCATTATTATAAGAAAACTGATTCGATTGTATTATATGATGAACACAAGTTCAGAATCGAAGCAAAACTAGGAAAATAGTCGCATAGTACAATCTTCTCAATAATCAGACGATTATAATCAGAACTAGTGTTGTCGGCCGATTTCGGGTTTTTCGGCCGAAAAACCGACATTTTTTTCAGATTTCGATTCGGATTTCGGCTCGGTTGGCCAAAAATGTCGGCCGACTGACAAGTCCAATCAGTACGGCCACAAACAGAATTGAAAATAAGACCACAAGCAGGAATCAGAAATATTTGAAACCAGGGCTTCATGACCGTATAGGACAAAATTTAGTAGCGACAAAATTGAGTCGGACACAATTCAGCCATGTCAATAGTGTAAAATAAAAGGTTTTTCTTGAAAGGAACCTTGACAAGTTGGGCAGCGATAGAGGTAAAACCCAACTCGCCCAGGACTCAACTAGTCTTGTCCTGGATTCGAATGTACATACATAAAGTGGAACAAGCTTGGCGTTGTGTACAACGTTTGAGAACAAGCCCCTTGTTCAAAAGCGAATTGTTTTTCAAGATTTACTAGTCAATGGTTTTTTGAAAAGGAGCACCAACATTACTTCTGGGAAATATATATTAACTGTTAAGACCATAAATGTTTCGTGTTTGATTCAGTATTTGATCAAGAATGGTAATCAAACGTTTCTAACATATTCTAATTTTCAGCTTTGAGTTAAAAAATTTGGGATTTTTTCTGTCTTTGGTGCCGTCGATCGGCACATGTTATAATATAGGCTTAAATTGAAATCCCTTGTCAATTACTAATTTCTACCGTCACAATTTAATTTTTTATATGTCTAATTGTGCATTTTAGATGAAAGTAAATAAAAATTTGGTGGCCTCATTGAGCACTCTTCTCATATGTTTGTCTATATGTTTGTCTTTATTGGGATTAGCCAGCGCAGAAGTGGTTGGAGACAACCAGCAACACCACACAACCAATGAGGCCGAACAACTATTCAGTGTTCAAGGCAGGGCCATGTTGCGCCATGACATGCCCTCCCCACCCAACTGGAGGGCCGACAGCAGGGTTTTGCTCGACTACGGCAAATACATTGGCTTCATTAGGTTGACTAACTTTTTATTTTTATTGACTGTAGCTAAATATCATGCATGTCAAAGCTTCTTTATGCGGTAGATCCTAGTCGACAAAGCTATATTCAAGATCTTCTCATTACCTGAGTGGGCCCTCTTTAGAAAGTGGCCCCTTACTTGTCCCTTCCCCTCCCTATACAGCCCTTCGTCCCTTTAAAAATGGTGAAAGAATGTTTCTTAAATGGTCAATGTACCTAGAAAGGCCAAGTAATTTTTTCTTGGGGATATTATAACACAGTGGTACTAATAACCTCTCCTATTTTCTTTTGAGGGTTTAGCCCTGGCTATCCTCTTTCCAATGAGGTATAAATTGCCTCGATGTTGTTGGAAACAGTAGAAGAAAAGTCTTTGAATGACGCAAATTTCCATCCATAATTTGATTCATTTAAAGACCTTAATATCCAACCATTTCCAGCAGCATAGAATCATTTAATACCTCATGGAAAAGAGGAGAAGCAGAAGAAAATTGTCAGTTTTTCAGAGATGATGGGAATTTCGTTGTAGATGGAGTTCCTTCTGGCTCTTACATTCTCGAGATTACTAACTCTGACTACATATTCGAGCCAGTGAGAATCGACATCACGAGTAAGGGCAAGATCAGAGCTCGCAGACTCAATTTGCTTCAGGTTTGACCTGGATGGTTCTAGCTAATAAACACATAGTATTTAGCCGAACACCGTCAACACCATCCCCTACCCTCTGCAGCTGACTGCTCGTCAGCCTGCGAAATACTTCAGGGCTAGAGAAGAGTGGAGAATAACTGATGTACTGATGAATCCAATGGTAAACAATAGTTTCGTGGAAAAATGTACAGTCGAGCCCCGCTATAACGGAATTTTTTTTCGGTCCCTTGAATTCCGTTATAGCGGGGTTCGACTGTATGCAAAATACATAGTATACCTGCTGACACTCATTCAAGGAGCATAAAACAGTTAACTATGGTTTCTTCCAAAATTTTTCAACAAAAGTAGTTATTTTTAAAGAAAATCTTTATTCCGAGGCCTCCCAGTAACTGGGAGCCCTCGGAATGGGACCCAGTACAGTCGAACTTCGTTAACACGTCAGCCCAAAAAATTCGATCCACAGCTGGTTCCGACCATTTTTTTACCTCAATACGACTGGGAAATTCAGAATCCTTAAGATTTTTTGCCTTGGAGACAATCCTAGTCTCAAGTGGATACTCTCAACTAATATTTTCAGGTGATTATGCTGCTAGTTGCCTTCTTTTTATTAATTGTCACACCAAAACTCACTGGACCTCAAGATAAAGCGGTGAGTTTACCTTATATAATTTTACACTCATGTCAGCCTACATATGATTAGCAGGATATGCCCAACGTCCAGATGCCAAAAATGGATATGCCTGATATGGTGAGCATAAAGCAAAGTCAAACAAAACTAACTATTTGAACAATTTCAGGCGGATATGCTCGCCTCACTTTTTGGCGGAGACTCAAACAAGAAGAGCAGCAAAAAAGCAGTTGGAGCACCCATAAAAAAGGCTCGATAGCTTATGGAGAATTGAGTTGAGCCGTAAAAAATTGTGCTGACCACCGACCATCATAACGAAAAAAGGTGGCCCTACTAATAGGGCATATACGGCACATAGTTTATGTATCAAAAACACCAATCTAGTACTCTTTATTTACTGTTGCTTCATTTGTTTTGTTGTACCAACTTTTGGTTTGATCCCAACTTTATCTTTTGTCACTTTAGTGTCAAAAATTTGTATGTATAGCTTGAATAAATTTGATAATACTTCTTCCACTTTACTGAAACCAAACAAACATGTACTTTTTGGTACTCCTGTATTATAACCCCCAAAGTACTTGTATTTTCTAGATACATTGACCATATAAGATGCATTGACGATATAAGAAGTACTTTTTATGACCATTTTTAAAGGGATGAAGGGCTGTATGGGGAGGGGAGGGGAGGGGAATAATTACGATTCAATCATTTTTATTTGAATCACACAACCATACAATGAAACATGTCACATGGACAACCAGATTTTCTCACTGATTGACACATTTTTCTCAGATCACTTGCGGACACGCTTCAGCAGTTTGCCCTTGTTGTCGTTTCCAATCGGGAATTCCTGATTGTCGGTATCCTTGAAGGTCACAGTAAGGCGTTGCGAGGCAGGAGCATTTCGAATAAGACCAGGGCGAGCCTAAATGACTAATAAAGATAAAGCATTTTTTATAAACCAACCTTGCTCTGAGGATCTTTCTCCTTGGCACGTTGCTGCTGCGCTATGTCTCGAACATCCTTGCTGAGCTGGACCGACGGTGGATCTTCTTTCCTAATTGAAAGCTCTTCATCAGTTTGCGCCTTAGCCTCATCAGTGCTCGGTCGCCCTACCACACAAGTGAAGAAACCTTGTTTCTAAAAGCATAACAATGTAATTGATCAATTTACTGACAACTTTTAAGACCAACCTTGATTGAGCTGATGAGCATGTTTCGAGCCACATCCTTGTCAGTCACCCGAAGTCCATCGAC
>BBSZ01009705.1:0-23773 GCA_000981365.1 Subanguina moxae
GATTGAGCCCTCCTTAGAAAGTGGCCCCTTACTTGTCCCCTCGTAAAATAATATGTAGTGCAATGAACCATATAAACAAATATATAATGAAAAAAAACGAATGACAAAAAAAGACCAAAATAGTGATGAAAAAACAACAGGGGGGACCAAGGAAAAAAAAATGTCCTCTTCTAGTATAGAGCCAAGGTGGCGAGTTGGGGGTGGCAAGTTGGGATAGTGGCGAGTTGGGGTGGCGAGTTGGGATGGTGGCGAGTTGGGGGTGGCGAGTTGGGATGGTGGCGAGTTGGGGGTGGCGAGTTGGAAAGGTGGCGAGTTGGTAGGCGTCCAGTATAGAAAGTCAATTACTTTTATCCGCGTTTAAGGCGACGTACTGTCTTTCTTTAATTTTCTCTATGTGTTCAGCATGACTAAAATACTTTACAAGCATTAACGTCAGTTTTAGGAAAACAACATACGTAGCGTCAGTGCCGATTCCGTGCCTAAAAATGGTTTTGGGAGTCAGCAGAATGCTGGAGTGCAATATTTACTTGTCCATAAGACCAATTAAATCGGCCTCAGTCAACAATAAAGGCGGCTCCGTTTGTCCACTCGCAATAGTCACGACAAAATTTCGTAGGACCTGATTTAGTTGGTAGTTTGGCATAGCCTGAAACCAACCACTTCCAAAAAACAACAACACGACAATTTTCCGTTATAAAAAATGTGCCGGAAAACAATCTTATTTTTGAGGCTATCGTTTCCTCAATTATTTAATTCTCCCCTCACATCAAATTGCTTTAGCGCCAAAAATGTCTAGCTATTCCGACGATTTTGTTGTTTGCTACCTTGAAAGTTAGCGTATCGATTACATATACTACAGCAGATCATGAAAAAGTGTTACGTTTGGGCAAATACATTTTCATACACCTATGAAGTGGTTGGTCTGTCCTCTGTGTTATAGATTCTCTACTTCATTAATTTTATAGGACAACGGCGGAATTTCTTGCCTTTAATTCTTTTGTTGTAAGCAAAAGAGTTTTGAGCATAAATGTTCGTATAAAACAAGGCAATGGGAAAGGACTAACACGAGCCGTCACCAAACATATATTTTAGATTTTATAGCAAAACCTTTTTTTGATGTTCTAAACTAAAGGAGCAATCAACAAAATCGCATCCTTGCCAAAAAATATTTAAAAAAATTTCTTCCGATACATTCTCCTAATAAGAAAAATTGTCGCGTTGCCAAAGAAGATTAACCTACAAATGCAACATCAATTCACATACCTTGTTCGTCCATTTGTCATAAACCCAGACGTTTAGGTAGCCCAAATCCTCTAAAGTTAAAAATGAAGAAACAAAACAAGGGCTTATAACATACCCACAATCAGTCCGGTTGCACGAAAAAATTCACCACCTACTTCCACCTACACAACAAACTAACAAAACTTTTCAGCATGGCATAATGAAAAATCAGTACCCTGACCCTCGTCTCCTGCCCTTTGGCGTCATGAGAAACACTTGCCAGAAAATGCCTCAAAATTTACAATTACACATAAAATTTCTGGCAGTTTTTTAACTTACCTGACAACAAGTTCGTAGACTTTCCATTCATTAAGTAATGGTATTTCATTCCTGCTAACGTATTTCGTTGGATGAATCGGTGGGTGAGCCTGGTCAGATTTATTTCCTTTAAATTAACTTTAAAGAAATATCCTGCAGATAAAATAAAGCATATACGTGACAAAATTTGCTCGCAATTGGAATTGAAAGTTGACACTACGTAAGTTTGCCCACATAAATCCACCCAAAAGCTGTGCCTTGATCATTTTTCATCGAATCTCCTCCGTAGCGTCTAAAGGCCTTCTTTAAAACACTTTAATTAGTGCAGGAAAAAAAACCTCCGAGAATAATATTTAAAATACGCTAAGTAGACATCCTTATTCACCAAATGAACAACCACGTGATTTAGCTAGTATATAGTTTCTATTAGTTCCAGATACTCAAATTCTTGGTTAAGGATATCCTTGAAAGGTATTTGGCTGCTTCGCGGCCAAGTAAAAAAGAGCCTGTAAAACGTCAATTCACCCCTATCAAACCTTCTGTATGACAACTTAATTAGTATGTTAGAGTGGGTTGTAGAAGTTAAAATTTAAAAAGTTAAAATACACCAAGTGAACGCCCACCAGGATCAGCTGCTCAATTCGTGTGAGCAAACTTATTCTGGGCTAATTAGCTGTGAACAAATTTAACTAATCCGAGGTTCAAATCGAAATTTGGGCGCGAGCAAGTTTTGTCCGTGTGTGGACCAAAATAGTTACCATTCCTGGGATTGGGAGAACCATCATTCAGGATACCTGCAGCAAACTCACCCCATTCAAAGCTAACGACCTGCGCCTCTACTATTTCACGTAAATTAAAGCTAGGAAGATACTTGTTTGTTTCAGTTCTTAAAGGATGAAATTAAAGTAAATAGATTACGTTTCTAAAAATTATTTTTTTGTTGCGGCCAACGCTTAGCCAAACACACCTTGGATAAGAAATAAGGCCCCGCCCATACAGTTTCTCAGCAGCAGCCATCACTTGTTTTGCGGTCATTTTCAGCATTCTTATACCCTAAAACAATTTTTTTGTTAATAAAAAAATTTTTAAAAGTTATTTTTACAAGCTTCTCCATTTCAATAGTGTCCAGTGGCTGAGGCCTCCATTTAGACTTCGGGTGCTTGTCTACAAGCACAATTTTGGCCTCTTTCGCTTCTTTGCAAAGTTCATGAAGAGCCTAATTTTTTTATTATTTGACTCAAAGTTCTCAAACCGTAAATATGCTTACCCTTGTAGCGTCCATATCGAAAAGTCTGACTCGTTCCCAGTCGAAAACAAATTTTTCATTAAGATCTTTGCCCACCAACCTCCAGAACTGAAATACGAAAGTATAAAAAAGAGAAACAAGTGGACATGTCCTCACTAAAATACCTGCTCAGAGACGAAACTTTTAATAGCCTGCAATAAAGAGATGACTTAATTAATTTCAGCCAATATTTTAGACCTTATAGCGTTCGACCACGAATCCCAGTGTTGGGAATTGACCTTAAAGATAAAGACAAAAAATAAGAGAGTCGAGCCCGTATAACAAAAAAAAAAGAGCTCACAACTTCCATAACTAATTACTCCATCAAGAATCCCTGCGAAATGTTTTTGAAGCTAAATGCTTAATCCGATAGATAAAGCAACTAAAAAACGTCAAAATATTACATGCAAAGTTTGGAGACGAGTAAATGCCGCTCCTATCCTGAGATCCAGTTCTGTTCTACAATCCACGGCGTTAACCTAAAACAGAATTCTGGATATACATACAAAAGCGCAGATTAAGCAACTCACAATCCGGTCGTCTATTCGAATAAGATTTTGCATAGCATTGAAGACAGAGCGAGGTCTAAAACGAAAGAGATAGGATTAAAACTAAGAGAAAAACAAATGCTACGTTATTTCTGAAAACTTAGCGCGGTAAACATCAATCCTTGGATTTGATTGCCTGCACACTGAGACGATCTCCGCTCCAATGTTCTCACCTATGTTCTTTTCTCTAAACCGACTAGACCAATAGGGCATAACCACCTTCCCTGTCACAGTCCGTCCAAATAATTAGCATTGCAGCACTTGTACTTTCAGCTCTAAATTTAAAATTTTGACGTAGAAAAGTTTACACAGCCAACAAGCAGACGAACCGTAGAGTTAGTTCGACGGCCGACATGTTCTGAGGAATAAATCGTATAACTGGGGCAGAGAATAGCGCTGACGTACTCCTCAAATCCCAGATCTTGTATGCTTTATCAAACTCAAGTGCAGTTAAGTGTCCCGATACACTAAAGTTTGATCTAAGGCAGCCAAATAGACACTCTACAAGCGGCAAACCAACCTTGTGAAAACTAAAACAATGAAAAAAATTAGTAGGAAAAACAAAAATTTACCAATATTCGATTTAACACCAAGTACATCTCCTTCAAAACAATAAAGCTTATTGTATACACTACGCCCTTCACGAACTGCATAATTATGTTTAGACAATATATGAGCTATGTGTTTGGCCGCCTGCAAATTTAGATTAAAACATCGAAATTAGTGGGCTTAACTGCAAGAACACCTACATCATTCTTTTCCGCAACACACAAGACTCTTTTATGCGCTACCATCTTTTCTATGTTTCGTGTTTTTTTCAATGACTTTACTTTTTTAAATAGTTTTCCAAGTTCCTTCGATGTTTGAAAAGCCTTCACCGTGCTTGTTGAAGCAAAATTGCGGAAAATTTTGGGCCACAGGGTTGATTCTTAAAAAATTAAAAGACTTAGAAAATTCTTGAAAATAAATTGGTCAGTAGCATCCACGGCGAAAATGTGCTTGAAAAACAACGAGGAGATATTTCAAGTATAATAAACAAATATGCAACTAGACCAACATAGAAGATTTGTATCGGCTATTTTAAACACGAATTGATTGATAAAAATTGACAACAACAATAATACAACGAAATTTTAAGTGATGTTCAGAAGGCAATAATATTGAAATGCAACGAAAAAAAAATGTTACGGGGTCACTTTGTTACGCCACAACAATTTGCATATACTCGTTTAAAATACAGTCGAATCCCGCTATAACGGAAACCCCTTTATAACGGAAAAATTTCTTGGTCCCGGCAAAATTTCCCTAAAATAAGGGAAAATCAACCCCTCTATAGCGGAAGCCCTCTATAACGGAAACCCCGGTATAACGGAAATTTTTTTAGCCCCAAGTCATATAATAAACCCCGGCATAGCGGAAAATAATTTTTTGTTTGTTCAATTATGACTTTTGAAAAAAAAAATACCGTAAAACCTCTAATAGAGCTGCATGATGCAGCTCTATTTTCAATCCCTCTGAAAATTCTAAAAATTACTAAAAATACCTTGGTCCCCCTTTGAAATGGGTGCATTAAAAAAGTTGTTCTTGTAACTGGTTTGGAAGAATATCAGGAATTTCATGTTTCGGGTTATTTCTTTCCTTTTGGATTTCCAATTAGCGACAAAGAATTGCTATCTGCGATGCCCGGTGATTTAAAATGTAGCTGAGTGTCTAAGGAAAAACTTTGCTTTAAAGAGCTGTGCCAAGAAAAAGATATGATGAAAATACAGGCATAAATAGGCAAAAAATGTGCTTGAGTAAAGACTTTTTTTCGCTACTGTATGCTCTTAACCAGCAGATTCTGGAATGAAGTCATCCTCCACTTTTATTATGATATCAGCCAAGTTTGAAGTAGCTCCTTTTAGAATATTTGTCATTGTTGCACTATCCACCAAGCGGTCATCCTAAAAAATATTTTATATAATTAATCCTCGATTTAACGACTCCTACTTTTGTCATAGAGAGATCAATATCAAAATTGGCAAAAGATATCAAGATTGAGGTAAAAAAGGTTGAGTCCAGCGGTGGGTCACACTTTTTTGGGGGAAAGAGTTAGTCGTTAAATCAAAAGTTGACTGTATTAGAATGATTTCGCGAAACTCATCACTACCTTTGTAAAGCCACAAACTTTAGCGAAGCGTGCACCCAAAACATGTCTACACTGAAAAATGTAAAAGCAAGTGAAACTATAAATCTCTGTTCATAGCGCAGTACCGTAAATCTTCTCTTGTCTGATATCACTAAAAGTTTTATTTGTGAACCTAAGATGGCATCAGTGAATCTAAATACCTTGAAAGAAATACTCACACTGGCAGAAGTTGACATCAGGGTATATATAGTAGATATTATTTGAGAAAGCGGATGATCTTACCTAAATATTGCGCTGTTAAGAGGGAACCGTAAGCAGCAATAAAAATATTTTACTTCATAAACGAAAGGGATAATACCTTCTTGATCTCTCACGATCCTTATCCATCCTGTTTCAGCCAGCGCTAGAGCTTCATGAACAACATCTCCGATGGCCGAATGCAACCTTTAAAATAGTCCTGAAATTGTGCGCAAAAACTTACTAAGAAAAACTAACGTGTTCAGGCAGCTGAGAAATTTTTGTTGATCGCCATCATCTAATGCTGTCTGCATCAAACTTTCAGTTTGGTTTACAATTGCTTGAAGTTCTCCTGCTGTTCTTAGCACACGAGCATCAACGCTTTCAGCTGGAGTTTCCTTTATGATTTCTTGCTTCATTGAAGAAGTGTTGTGAGCGGAATATCTAAATGAAAATAGAATAATTGCTGGGACAAAGCATCGCCAAATGTCTTTAATGTATTGTGTGTTAGGGAATCGATAAAAAGTGTTAGAATCTAGTTGTTGTTATTTTTCATTTTGTTATTTTCACCCTAGTATACTTTCATATCAAAAAATAAAGTTTTTTCCAAAAGAATTTGACCAAAATGTGACCTTTTGCCTTACTCCCCCAAGGTAAACTAATTCTGAGATGGCTTTTTGTGACTAAAAAATGACAAATGTTATCGAAAACGCTTCAGAAAACACTGCTACACGTCTGGTTTCCATTAATATTTCTACAATCGTGTATTGTCATCATAATTCTTCGCATATTTTTCGTGATCAAAGTTTTTTGAGTATGAAAATGCAAAAATTTCTTGCAATCCGGCAACAATTATCATTCCATATAAATTACAATACTACAAAATTGTGCCATTTGTGATGCATGACACTGGGCCGTTTGCGCGTCGAATGATCGTTTCTTCGACTCCGAGACTGCTATAAGTTGAAAACCTTTTTCATTTTTTAAGTAAGATTGAATTATATATTATTACAGTCACTTGAAGAATCTGAGTATTGGAGGCTAGACAATGCTTTCGACTTGATGCAAAAAGGATTCAAACAGCTTCTTTCCAAAAAAATCAATGAGTACGTTAAAAAAGTTGTTCTTGTAACTGCTTTGGAAGAATATCAGGAATTTCATGTTTCGGGTTATTTCTTTCCTTTTCGATTTCATATTAGCGACAAAGAATTGCTATCTGCGATGCCCGGTGATTTTTTGAAGGCGCGACCAACTTTTTCCCATATGCATCTAATACTCCTTTGTAGGGTTGTCGAGTCGAGTTGAACTCGAAAAAAAACTCGAAAACTCGAAAATTTTCGAGTTCCGAGTCGAGCGCTCGACTCAATAATTTCGAGCGCTCGACAACCCTACTCCTTTGATAGCACTTGAAATGGCAAATCAGCAGAATATGCAGACATCTAAAACAGAATTTACCATAAACACACAAAGTGAGATGAACAAATGAGCGTAAAAAGTAAACAAGGTAAACTCATACTCATAACTAGACTCACACTCATAGTCATAAACTATAAGGCTCATACTTAGACTCATACTAACCACGACTATGACTTTAGCTATGACTATGAGTATAAGTTTTGAAAACACTAATTGACACAAGTAGTTTTTGTCGTCACGTGATATACGTCAAAACAGTTAAATTTTGTATATTTTGAACAGTATTTTTCCTAAGAGGAGTAAGCCTAAAAGCAATTTTAAAGTTAGCTTTAGCACATTTTCATATCAGAAAATAGATTTTTATAAAAAAAAATTTGACCAAAGACTGAATTTTTACCTTGATCCTCCAAGGTGAAAAATTGAAATGAAAAACCACCACAAGCGACCAGGCTCCGAGTGCCAAATTATCGAGGATGCAGAATTAACGAGGTGGCGAATTATTGAGGGTTGACTATACTTTTTTGCAATGTTTTATTTTCATCCTTCTTTATTCTAAAAATTATTTTTAAAAAACAAATGCCAAAGATTTGGCAGAACGCCAAATTTTATTTTACAAACTCATAAATTCGTGCTATTTCGTGTAAATTGTTTTCACTTGCATTGATGAAGTACGGTATTTCCTCTAATAAATTTTCGTGTAAATTATGGTGCACAGCCCCTTTTATACTTTGAGTTTTCAGTTGAAGTTTTCATTAAGCCTCCTCTATACTTCCACATTTGGCCTGCCATTGGAGACACATTTACAGCTACATCCAAATACGACCATTGTAGACAGGCATTTAGGAAAAAATAAGATTTGAACCAAAAAAGGGTTATAGCCAAGCAACAAAGAGATATTCTAAAAATAAAAATTTATTCCAAAAGTTTATTTATCATAATATTTATTCTTCTAAAAAGAAAATTTATAGTTGCAATGTGCAACATTTAGCTGAACCACCACTCTTTATAAACTCAGACATGTCCAGGAATTGGGTTTTGAAGCCAACCTTTTCTAGCGTTTTTGCCGTCTTCTCTGAGCCTGAACAAATATATAGTCAAAAAGATTAAAAGGCAGATTATGAATTTATGCATGGGCTTTAAGTAATAATTTATTACTAATAAAATAAAGCACATGATTTTTCTGTATCTATGATGTATGAACACTGTTTATCTAACATTTAGCCTATATTTAAACAGCTGGTATTAGTGCAGGTGTTAGGTTCATTTCAAGTGTTAGTGTAGGGCTAGTTTTACTTACTAATGCCATCCTAAGATTTATTTCTCAGATATGCTTGTGTGCGTATCTCAACTCCAAGCCCCCGTCGCCATCGTAAGGGGCCCGGGGGCTTGAGAGGTAGATTTACCTGCAAGATGAATCCAAGCAATACTCTTGAGAAATAAATGCATTTAGAGCCTTTTTTGCCATAGTTCACTGAAAAAAAACACGGTAAAAGGAAAAAAGGGCGAAAAAATTGCACAAATGGGTTGCAGAAAAAACTGCCTTAACTGCAAATGACCGGCCTAAACGACTCGCTTTACCGTTTTTAGGGCATCGAAATAGGTTAGGGGGGATGTTATACGTATTTAGTTGCAGTTACATTGGGAGGAGGGGGACAGGCCTGTGCTGGCCTCCAGAGGAATCCTCCGGAGGGGAGGATTTTTTCCTCCACCTCCACCCCGGAGGCCAGAGGTGGAGGCGGAGGAAAAAATTTTTGAAGCCGGAGGTCGGAGGCGGAGGATAATTTTCAAAATATAGGCCTGGAGGGGGATAGGAAGTTGGTTATTTTTTTGTTTTCTTTCTTTGCTTTCGTGTCTTTCATAGAGTTGGATTTTTGCTAACATTTTAAGAAAATTTTGAAAAAGTGCGGAGAACTGGCCGTATACTAAGCTAAGGAGACTCAAAGTGATGGAAAATAAAAAGCCGCACTAGATGAAATTGAACCTGAGAGATCAAAAAGATTAAATCTAAGACATTGCCACTACACTATGAAATGCAGCTGAAAGCCCACCATTTATTATTATATTTACAAAAAGCAAGTAGTAATCATTGTTTTTGTGCGTTTAGTTTACCATAACTTTTTGGAATTATGGCAAGCTTGGAAAAGGGCTTTCGGATGGTGTATGACACTTTGCGACAACCACCAAAGTATTGCGATAAAAAAAAAATGACACGAAAATGATGAATACTTATTAGACAACCCGATAATCAATAACAAAATTAGCAATCACCTTGATGCATAATAACTGTATTGCCCACCACCACTGCATTGCATGCAAATTTACAAGCATCTTCTTCATCCACTGGTACTAGTTCGAGTTCGTTAGCCAGATTGTGCCGTGAAATTAGATCAAATGCTTTTGGGTAGTAGAAAGCTAACTCTTCGGTGAGTGGGCAAAAGCAAGTGTCGATGTGGTAGAACCTGCAAAAGGGGAGCTTTAAACAGCAAAACAATTTTTGGGAATATGTAAAACACACCTAGGATCAATTAGCCTCAATCCATAAGCCTAAATGTAGTATTTCATTAATTCAACGATTTTGTCAGCATTTCATATAAGTAAATCTTGGACGCTACTAGCAAGGGCTACCCAAATAGATTTTATTGGGAAAATGGGCTGTATAAGAGAGGGGAAGGGACAAGGAAGGGGCCACTTTGGCTAAACTACGGTATACGAAGTCCTCAAATTAGCGTGTTTTGACCATTTTTTCGTGCTTTTCGACCCCGAAAACCTATAGAAAACAGGTTTTTAGGGCGCGGAAAAAGGTGTCTCAACTTATCAGCACAGATTTAGAGTGTCATTTTATGAACTCATGCGCCGCATAGACTTGTGGTGATCCCATGTAATCTCCACCAGTTGGAGCGATTCGACCAGCAAAAGTCTTTGAATCTCTTTAAATATGACCCATTAAAGTTGCTCATAAAAAAAGAAATTTACACAAGGAATAATGTCCTTTTTTGGAGCAAGCTTTATAATCTGCATCAGAAACACCAATAATTAGTCGGCAATCCAGCTATTAACGAGCATAAGCAAGCTATTTTTACAATAAAATAGTCAAAAGAGGTTTTTTACTAAAAAAGATACCTTAAATGGGTGTTCCTCATCTTTAAGCTTTTCCGCCACAGCCTTCAAAGCTCTCGCATCAGTGCGAGGCCCGATTCCGCAAAACAATTTGCTTTGCTCTTTGCCTACCCAAAGGGCATCTCCAGAGCCTACAAATTTTAAAACCAAAAGTAAAATAGTAGTGCTGTTGAAATAGACACAAATTTGTGCATTTAGATACAGTTAACCTTTCATAAACAGACTAGAGTATTCGTTTGTCAAGGGTTTACGGCTAGCTTTTATATGGTAAAATGCATGGTTGTACCATGCCAATATTTGCAAAATTTAAATTTAGGTTCTGTCTCCGAATGGATAATGATGTTTTACTTTGGTCTCTTCTGTTGTTTTAGTCCTTCCTCAGCATTTCTAAAACGCTAAAGACGATAAAGAAAGCCGCTTTCTGCACTTTTTCGTCATACAAAGTGGGTTTCTGGAAAGTAAAAAATTTGGATATTTTACCTTGGTAGCCCAAGATAGACAACCTTGTAAACGGTATTTTCAGACCACAGATACTACACTTGGGCACACAACTAATCCTTAGCATAGGTTAGCCATGGACCACTAAATCTAGGTGAAACAAGTTAAAAAACTAAGCTGACCTACCCTAAGTCTGACGCTTAGTTGTATGTTTAAAAGTCAGTATTTGGGGCGTAAAGCTCCTTGAAATATAAACTTAATAAAGAAAAATATCCAAAATTTCGACCTTCCACAAACCGACTTTGTATGACGAAGCGTAAACAGCGGTTTTTTTAGGATGTTAGAAATGCTTAGGAGGGCTTAAAACAACAAAGAAAACCAAAGCAAAAAATCGGTACCCATTTGAGGACAGAGTCGAAATTTATCTTGGCAAAACAGTCAGGCTTTCCAAAAATGACAATGACTTGGATGCAATGACAATGATCTTACAAGAATAATGACAATAACTTGTCATTGCCATGTCCTTTTAAAAGGTCATTTTTAATTTTAAAAATGGGTTTTGTAAGCATCAGGCAGATCACTTGCATTTGGGTAGCACAAAATAAACACAGCACACACCACAGACCACTCAACAATCATAAAATTAATATTTACGCCTATATTTGTTTTTGTCAACATTGAACAATTAAAACAAACTTTTAGGCGCTGCTCGGTTATATCCCCAGTAGCGTCAACTTTTAATGTGTAAGATACCTTCAAAAGGGACCTCTAAATCGTTGGATGTGGTGTAGCCATGATCTTCAAACCACTTGTTGTAGAAATAGTTTTCTCCTTTCCTTTCAGGATAGAAAAAATTGGCTATATATGCTTTTTTGTTGCGAACCACTGCTGCATTTGCTGTGAACACCAAGTCAGGATAGAGATCTGCTCCGGTCGGCTGCAATAACCTAGTTTATTTAATAACTTCCTTAATAGTCATGACATGGCCTTTAAAATGACATGCTCTCAAATTGTCGAGCAGATTATTATAGTGTGTTTATTGTAGATTAGGTGAAGCAACTAAGTTGTTTATGATAAAATTAATTTTAAAAGGGACATGATGCACGGCTTCATAAAGGTTATAATGAGCTATAAAATAGTATACAGTTGGCTCTCGATCATTCGACACCCTTGCCGACCGGGCTTGGAGTGTCGGATGACCAAGGGTGCCGGTTTACTGAGGTGCCGGATAACCGAGAGTCAACTGTATAGCGATTATGCTGTTTACAAACAAACAGTTAGGAAGATGTAGTTTTTTCATTTCTGATAATGACATCAGCCTGACACTGACAGTAAGCTACAAACTGGCATTGACACAAACGCTATTGCCAGTGTCAGAGCCAGGCTAATGACAGTGTCAGTATGAGAAAAGAAAACACTGGAAAAATGTCAAAAAATGTTTTCCAAATGAATATAAGATAATTTTGCCTGATTTTTTGGACACTTTGGGTCCAGAGACATTAAGCAAGCTCTTAGAAACAATTGAGAGATAAAAAAACAGGAAAAAATATGTCAAAAAACCAATTTTGAAATCGTCTGACCCCATTTTGTCTGACCCGATTTTGACCACCGGCAATTTGCCGTGTACAAAAAAAACTAAATAAGATTGCTGGTTTAAACATTTATTTGGACGTGAAATTTTTGCACTTTTCTAAACAAAATCCTATAAAGTTGATTCCGATTCAATTTTTAGAAAAAATGATCTTGTCTGTACATTTTAGGGCTGTTAACAGTTACCTCCATGACGACTACTTGGCCACCTGCTTGAGTGATGCTTTGCTTGAGAGTCTCCCATTGTTTGATGGCCTTAGTGTTGTCCACTGGAGTTGAGTGATCCATCCAAGGGTTGATGGAATACTTGACCTGATAAGAATGAATTTAAAAATTACTGCGAACTGCAACCTAAGGTAAAGAAAGATTTTTTGTTAAGACGAAACTTTATTTGAATATCCCATAGGAATATCCATGTGAAGGTTGACTACGCTTAGGACTAAAGTTCCTTTTAAGGGTCTGCTTTTAAGGGTTGGCCACAAGACATTTCGGTCAATTTTTAAGGAAAAAAAAAATTTTGTTCGTAAATGGTCAACCGCCACCTAATAACATCTTTTCTATCATTTTAAGGACCTAAAATTACCCTAGAAGCAGTTAAATCCATCAAAATCGAGGAAGCCGTAAAAGGAGCTCCGACCGCGCTCAGCTCACTATGATAGTTTGCAAAAGCGTAGTTTCTGCCACTATTTTACTTTAAACTATTTTGTCGCTGGTTCGTATTGTCCCCGATGAAGGCCATCACTAGTCCACAGGGCCAAAAAAGACGGTTTACAAGGGACCTTGGCAAATATATGTTCAATAAGGTTTCGAAGCCAGCGCATCCGAAAGCTGAAAAAAGGATGAGAAAAAGTTGTAGAATTCGAAGGAGATTACTTTGTTGATTAGTTATTGCTACGATGTTGTGAATAAAAAATAAAAAGCAATAGTCTGAATTGGAATTTTGAACATAAACCGCAGGACTTATGACACTACCTGATATAAACAAAGTTTCTTTTGCAAGGACCTGCTGCACAAAGAAGCCGTGTATGCACATTTTTTCTTGCATATAGGATATACAATTGCGGAAATTGATAGGGAACGATACACACTTTTTTGAATTTTGTTCTAGTTTGACAGGAAATTTGAAAGATTCAAAAAATCTGAAAACACACTTTTGTAGAACATTTCAAGGGCTAAAAAACTAGTGTTTCACATTTTTTAATAAAACATTTTTTCGACTTTCCTATTCTTTTAAAAAAGTAATCGCATTTTTATCCCGACAATTGATAGGGAACGATAAAAACTTTATTGAAAATCACGTGGGACAACACAACTTAATATTTTGTAGTGTATCCACGAAAGTCTATAACAGCCTCGCACCTTCTTGGCATCGATTCCACCAGCTTTTCCAGACTAGATTTCGGAATTGACTCCCAAGCCTTTCTGACCGCATGAACAGTTGATCTGATTTCTTGTATTTGTGTCCGCCAAGCCGCCGCTCTGCTTCGCACCACAAGTTTTCGATCGGATTTAAGTCTGTGGAAACCACTTGGAAACGATCTCCGCCTTGTGCTTGGGGTCATTGTCTTGTTGAAAGATCTAAACAGATGATTAGAAGACGAAATCCTAACAATGCAAACCAAGTTTCTCTGCGGGTGAGCATCTTCCAAGTGTTCGTAGTGATCCATCATTATTTCCGAAATAATTTGGTCGTACTGGAAACGGCCAAATTATTTCGGAAACGATGATGGTCACTACGAACACTTAATTTTTGTGAATGGTATTTTGTCCTGACACGACATATGTGATATTGTTTGTCTGTTGTGTCTAGAAGCAGAATAGGGATAGTAGTTATGTGTTGTTGATTGTTGTTATCGTGTTGTTTTGCTATAAAGCTATCTGTTATTATTCCGCGCATTCGTCTTCTCTGCTAAGTTACAACATGGGTGTGTCAGGAAAGCAAAGAACTCGTTTAAATGTTAGTGTGTAGGACGATTTTTGAGAAAAAGTTATTTATTTAACAAAACTGCCAATAAAAATTATTTTGTTAATAAGTGACTTACCGTATTTTATCTAATAAGGCCCCATGGAACCTTATTTTTCGACACGTCAGAAACATTGGTTGCCAAAAAAATCTCAGATGTTCTTACACAAAACAAAAAAATTGTAGATTGAAAGTCGTTTTGTCTTGAAATAAGGTCAAAAATTAAAAGCTAATAATTTTTCAATTGTGGAAACTACTTTATATAAATTGTTATTACTTTGTGCCAGCCAGTCTCAAGAAGGCGCTTTAGATGACTCGAAAACACTACGTCACGAGCCTACAGAATGCATCTTTCAAGTTTTTCCTCACATCGATGTCTGAATTCTCCTTGCTTAATATTGGTTCGGTAGATACGAGAGTTTTTGACAGAGCAGCTTCATTCCCTCAGGTATTTTTCTGATTTAAAGTTTTTTCGAATAATTTAATTAGTATAATTTAATAATTTCTAAGCTGTACAATACAGTAATTCTTAATTATACTTAATTATAAAAACACTTAATTATAAAAAAAATAATTGAAAATTTTGTGGCGTGCTAATGTCAGATAATGCAAATCAAAATCTATAAATTATGGGCTATAACGTCTTACGACATTATTGATTCAATTTATGACTTAAACTATCAAAAACAATATATGTGGGACAAAAACCTGACCTTCAAAGTGAACTGAATTAAAAAATGAAATTAACCTGAAAATAAGTGGGTCTACACATCAATATCCTCGCTAGAGTGTTTGTCATAGTCAACTATAGAAATATATAAATTTGACTGAACACAAATGATTCAAAAAATAATTGGGGGTCAGCTGGCTCACGTTTACTAAACTGGTAAATGACGAGATCAGTGGTTTGTGTGATCATAATGCCTCACTAGTGTCACTGTAACACCCATCAACATAGCCAAGAATGGTGGTTAGAAGAGTCATAAATCAACAATCTCCTAGGCTTCCTTTCTTCTTTTCACTTGTGAATATCATTGAAATAGTTGCAGAAAGAGAGGAAAATATAGCATTTTACGTCACTTGCCGTGAAGCAACTTGAACAAACAACGGTACATGATTTTGCATAACCATAACTGTCTATATACCACATTCTCTCTAATAGGCCCGTCACCATTTTGAAATAAAAGGGTATACAGCTTGCAAGTTTATTAGCTTTTGTATACAAAAAATGTTTGATGCCAAACTTCATATATGGGTGATTCCATTTTTCCCCCCCCATACAATAATTTTTGAAAAAGGCTTTTCATTCTTTCATTTCATTCACAGGTTTTTAATGTTTTAAAGAGGCCACATTCCATCTACCTTACAATTCCCAATTAAGAATAAAATCAAACGATATCTTTTTTGATAAGATAAAAGGGATTGGCCGTTTTTCTTATTTAAAGGTGTACGTGGAATGTATTATTAAAATATAAATATCTTAGTACTTATTATTTGCTTGAATACACAAGTATTTTGCTTTAAGTGACGTTTAAGACGTTTAAGTTTTTTTAACACTTGTGAATTAGTTAACTTTATATTTTCATACACTCTTTTACATAATATTTTTCTAATGTTAAGCACGCGGTGCTTTGTATAGAAATAATGAAGCTAGCTATTATTTTTTCCTTTTATTACTTGGCACTTCCAACAAGTGGATGTGGCCAGAATAAGTGCCTACCGGAAGAGGTGTACCTTTGACCCAAAGGGTCAGTCGACTTTTCTTTACACTTACAGTGATTTAATATTTGTAGATTTCTACAACCTGAGCTGTGCTTTCCAAAGTGGCTTCCCATCAACAATCTCAAGCTTTTGTTCTTTAATTTTAAGGCTGTTGCTAAAAGCAACATTTGCAATTGTTTATCATTAAGAAGCCTTTCTTTTATCCAACCAGAAAATTGCAGAAACATGAAAAAGGGACAAAATGTTTCAACAACAACTTTTTTTATTTTCAACACTGGTAGGTGTCTTATTAGTGCAATAGTTTCAAAAATAATTCCCTGGGTTTCACAACGCCGCGAGAGTGAGATTGCAGTAGAGACAATACTCAAGTAACGCGCATTAACGTCTTCTAAATAAACGCCTTAAAGTTAACACTTTATTTATTTTTAATACAACATTTCAAGAGTTTTTGTCAAGTAGCGAATTCCCTTTGTTGTCGTAAACTTTTCTAGTATCTTTCCAGGCCATAGTACTAGAGACTCATTAATTATGGGTGATTTTAAAACCAAAACCAAATGAAAAACTGAAGGTTAGAAGTACTATTTATCTTTACTATTAATCTTTATTAACTTGTTGTTGTTAACTCGGTGTATTTTTTAAAATCATTATTATTATTTTTGATGAAAATTACAAAAACCAAGAAGTGTCTTATAAAACGATATATACCCTTTCCAACATTTTTTTGAATACTCTAATTAGTGCAGAAAATAGAATTTTAGAGTCTAAAATTTAAAAAAAATTCACACCTAGTAAACGTCCACTTGGTTTGGTTGATGCATAGACCACCCAGCACGGCTGTGGTTAGTGTACAAATGAAAATTCTAAATTAACGTGGTTTCATTCAAGACAAAATGACAAAAAAGTGGCGAACTGTTTATTTCAAAAACTAGTTTGCGCTGTTCAATGCGGATTGTGTTGCCCCTGTTGTTTTAGCCTTTTCTAATACGCCAAAAACCTTAAAAAAACTATTATGCAGACTTTTTTATGGAAAGTCAGTTTATATTACGGATAATCTGCGTTGGCCTACCCTAAACCTATAAGGTGTTAACACAAGGCTGAAAATCTGAACAAAAGAAAAGATTACTAAAGGCCAGAGCTATAGCTCTTCTAGCTAGCTAGAAGACGACAGCAAAGACAGAGAAGAGAGCCAAAAAATCTTAACCCAGTCTTAGAGACTGGCCAGCGCAGGTTAGCCGTGAACCACCGCATGCCTTTTTGTGTGAAAATGCCGTATAAAACTGAATATAAAGTCGTCTTTCTAACTTGGGATAGTCAAATGTTGTCCTAAGTGAGAGTGTACTTTGTAGAACTTGGACAGGCGGAAGCTGTTCTAAGTGAGAGAGTGTCCTAAGTGGGAGAGTCGACTGTAAGGAGAACAATATGGGGGGAATCAGGCATAAAATCAAATCGTTTTAAACCTAGTTTCCTGATGCAAAACCGATAGGAAGTTTTTTTTTCGTTTTTAGCCTACGATAATTGCTTAAGAGGCATTATAACCAAGGTTGCCATATGTGCTTATTTCCAAGAAATTTTCTTATTAAAAAAAATCTGTCTTATTTTGGGTCAAAGACAAAGATATTGAAGGATTAACGACTTTTTGCTGAAAATGAGATACAAATTTTGCCTGCGAGGTGCTTTTTATAATTCGTAATAACGTTCTAATCACTTTATTTTGTACAATACTTGTACTCCCTCGTTTTGATGTTGATGCTCGATTTAATGCTCCAATCAATTTTGGTGGTGCGAGATACCAAGGTCTGAACAGCGCTTTCAGGAAGCTCAAAGAACGCGGAGCAAATGTCATTTTAATCGGTTTTCCAACTCACATTCTCCATAAGGCTGTCTACAAATCTTTTGATCGTCTTTCCGTCCACATCGAAGCTGTATTGATCAAGCTCTCAAGTTATTTGAAACATCATCTATTCGACATGAGAAATTTAAGAATTTTTTTGAGTACCTCGAAGAAAAAATTTTTTTTAGTTTGAAATTGTTTAGTAAACCTTGTTTTCAGATAAAATATGTAGCAATTCAACAATAAAGATATTATTCATTTTGGTAGTTATCTAGCAATTTTAAACACTCTTATTTTTCTCGAATAAATATTATTTTTTTGAGAAAATGTCCTATTTTTTAGGCCAAGATCTTATTTTTTTCAAAATTTGTATTATTTTGTAAAAGAAAGGGAACCCTGATGGAAACACACTTTTTAAAAATAATAAGGAAGAGAAGGAGTGTCTAAACAAAAGCAAGTATCCTTTTAAGTTTAATTCAAAAAATTATTATGTATAATAAAAAAAATAAAAGACAACTCTAATTAATAGGCTTTGAAATTATAATGTTGTAACAAAAGTTTTTTTTTAGAGAAGTGCACAATAATTACTGTTACAAAAATATATATAACTAGTTATTAAAACATTTAAAACACGCGAAATGGATGATAACGTGACCCGCAGGGAAGGGCAAACCGACTTCACTTCTAAAAATTGAACTAAAATGCAAGAGAAATTGAACAAAGACATTAACACAATTAAGTCAATAAAAACAATTACTAAAACAAATTACATGGCAAAAATGATCAGGGAGAGCGGAACAAATATGAAAATGTCTTACATAAAATAGACTTACAACAAATGCAAGAATCTGAGCAATAGACTAGACTGGTGTGCTAACTGCACTGTTCTTTGCAGCTGTTGACAAGGTACCAGAACTGATTGGAGTTTCATACTCTGTTGTCAAATACTCTGGAGCTTTGGTCTACAAACAAGTAAAATTTCAACCAAAAAAAAAGCTGGATTATAACCACCCCTCCTCGCCGCCGCCCAAAAAAACACCCCAAAAATAATAGTGCAATTCTTTCGCCTTTTTTTGCCCTTTCACCACGTTTTTCTCACCGAACTATCGTATTCTCTCTAATAGAGCCGAACCCCACTTATTCAAAATTACTTTTTGCAGACAAGTCTTAGGCAAATTACCAGTTAAATTGTAGCTTATTATCTTAGCTACAACAATTTAGCTGGTAACTTGCCTAAGACTTGTCGACAAAAAATAGGTCAAAAAACAATGTAAAAGACACGATTTTAACATAAGACAGTAGTACCAAGACTTTTTTCAGAATTTGAATGGAATGGAACTTTTAAGAGTCTATCAGGCTTGATTTCGAGATGAAATTTTGTGATTAAATGGGTTCAGGGGCCCTACTAAAGAATCGGTCCCATTTTTTGCCTTGGTCTCCCTGTTGTTTTTCATGTGTTTTTTTTTGTGATTTGTCCTCCAGCTGTTTCACCTTCACAAAATATCTTGCTCCAAGTATTAAATTAAACATAGTTTTGTTAACTGGGGCCTACCGCATAAAGAGCTCTGGTATGCATACATGTTTTATGCATCCCGAGTCACTTTCGAGTGATTTATGTCTCAGATATGTGTTTGTACGCATCTCAACCCCAAGCCTCCAAGCTCCTGGAGGGGGCGTAGGAGGCTTGAAGGGTTAGAGATGCGCGGTCAGACTTACCTGCAAGATTAATCTGAGTAAGACTCTTGACCATAAATGCCGACTTTTTTTGCCCAGCTCCAGTAACCAAAACATGGTAGAATTTCCTAATATAAGGTTGTTTACCTTGGGGGAGCAAAGCAAAAATCCAAAAAATAATAATTTTTGAAAATTTTAAAAATGATCTATTAAAGAAGAAAAAACAATAAGCAAATAAAAAAAAACATAAAAAACAACAGGGGGGACAAAAGCAAAAAATGGACTTGATTCTTTAATAGGGCCGGTTCAGGAGATTTAGAATCCCGCACACACTTTTGTTAACGAGGCTGTCATCAATTTCCTGCGTTTTTTGATAAAAAATTCTTTTTAATATCAATGCCAAATATAGCATTGAAGATTTAAAAAAGACTTATGCTTACTATGCTGACCTAAAAATTTTAGAATAGATCAGCCAACCACATCAACATTTGATTTCCAAGCTCTGCTTTGCGAAAGAAAGATTTTTAAAAGCTAACCTCAATGCTCCAAAATATCCTTTCAATTTCTTTTCTTAATTCAGTAAAAGTAGGTCTTTTTGCTGGCAACTCATCCCAGCACCGCAACATCACATCTTGGCTGTAAATCAATAAAAACTTGGAAAAATATCTGTTCAAATTTATGACCACTTACTACAGCTCATCAGGACAGAAAGGAATGGGCTCCAACCTATTACCCTGCATCAGGAATTCTCTTACTCCTTTGCTGTCTAGTCCTCCATATGGCTGTAGACTTCTTGCAAAAATCTCCCACAAAACCACACCGAAACTCCAAACATCTGACTTGTCGGAAAACTAAAAAAAAATTTGTGAAAATAACTTTGAATCGAGGAAAGAAAAAATATTGTTTTCAACCCTGCTGTTGTTGCATCCAAAGCACTCTATAGCAGTCCATCTAAATGGCAGCTTTTGCAGGTGGTTCTCTGAGATATACTCATAATCCACATTGGAGGTGCGGCATAATCCAAAGTCGGTGATCTTGACAATGAGGTGTTCAGCGTCAAGCCTGAAAATTGTTTCTGCATGCTTGTAAAATTCAGCAGATGTACTTTAAGTTTTGAGATAATTAAAACTTTTTTTTGTGAAGTCACAAAAATAAACAACGTCAAAAGTCTAGTCTTAATTAGGGATGGGCAATGATTAGAATAAATTAGATTACAAAATTAGGCGCTATTAGGATACAACACCCTCCCCCAAATCAAATTGTCTAAAAGTATTTAAAAACCATTTTTAAGTAACGCGTGGCGAGGCAAAATCTGCGCTCACTAATACACTAAACATTAATACACTAAACCACTCACATGCAATTACGAGCAGCCAGATCTCTGTGGATTATATGCTGTTTAGTCAAATACTCCATCCCTTCACAGATTCTCAGACTATAGCAAAATGCATCGCCAATGGTTGGTTTCTGCAAACGTATGCAACAATCCATGAATAATTCATCATATCCAAATGAAATATCCTCACATTATTTTCATTTATCAAGAACTCGTGCAGATCCCCTCCAGCCATATACTCTGTTACTATATGTATTCCTAAAAGGTCACAAATTTGCAAACGCACAATCAGCAAATGAAATAGTCCAACCATATAAATCTCTAAAGTGACCAATGTACTCCACAATATTCTTGTGAGAACACTTGGAAATAAGCTCAATTTCGCGCATGGTGTCTTCAAACTCAAAGCTGGAGTTGTTGACTCTTTTCACGGCCACTCTCTTGGTAACCATTGTATTGAACTCATATTCTGCTAGGAAGACGCGAGAGGAATTGCCTGAAAAAGTGGGTGTATTTGGAGAAATGGATTACAGCAAACCTAGGACTCCCAGCTAACACATCAAAATAATATGTTTTTACAGGCCAATTTCATTAAAAAAGTATTTTTTCTTGGATCGGTACGAAATAAGATGCCAACAAGGTGAGCCAAAATTATGCGAGCATCCTTCGAAAATTTTAAAAAATTGCCAAAAGAATTGAGAAATTGAGACGCGCGAGCACCGATGATATTTTTTAATAACACCAATTTGAAAACAACTGCTCACTTCCTCAATATTTTCTATAACACTAAGTTTTTGACCCTAAATGTAAAACAGTCGGTGTATTTATGGGTATGTTAGCTCACAAGCTACCTTTAGCTTCTCTTCTATGGAAAAAAACTCGATATAAATTGACTTTTTTTTATTGAAATGACCGGTAAAAACATTATTTTGATATGTTGGTTTAGAGCACTGACTTAAACTAACCATCTCCAATGTGCTTGATAATCCTAATTCGAGACTTGTCCAGTTGTCCGTCAAAGTTGAGCTGGATGTCTTCTAGGTTGGAGTCGACGAAGGTAGGCTCTGAGGGTAACACTTGTTTGTATCTTTTATCTGTTAAAGTAGTGGCTTCACCAAACAGAAAATAACGTGTTATCAACTCAAAATGACCCGAAGAGATAGAAGAGATGTTAAAGACGTAATATATACTTAGTGTTCTAAGTGTCTACTTGAGGTGGAAATAAAATGCCCTTGCAAGTAACTAAGTTACAGTTAGAAGCATAAACTGAGAAAACCGAAAGTCCTTCAAAATGGAAAGCCAAAAATGAATAAACTCACTTTCATTTTTCTCCTTGCTCAACATTTTCTTATTATACTTGCGGAATTTCTGAAAATTTGGTTTCTAAGTAAAATCTGGCTTAAGGTAAGCCATTATGCGACTATTTTAGCAATATATCTCGAATTAAATGGTACTTGTCATTAGTACTATGTTGTTACCTGATCACACCTCTTATAGGTTTGATAGGCGCAAGTGACCAGCATAAGCAAAACGCTAAGGGCTAGGACGGCTCCAATTACCCGCATGGTTCTGAAAAATGAACAAGTGAGCGCCTTTCAAATACGGTCAGCCCTTGTTGATTTGGCACCCTCAATAACTCGGCACCCTAAGGAAAGTCCCGAGAAGCTGTTTCACCGAGAAATAGACCTTGATAATTTGGCAGTCCCACTTCGGTCACTTGGGATGCTAAGTTATCGAGGATTGACTATAAATTTTCGGCTTTTTACAAGAGATGAAGATAAGTCTGCAAGCGAGATAGCGTGACGAGACTTTTGCTCAATTTTTCGCGAGACGGGATCCTGGAATCCAATAATTTTGCAAGCAGATTCGCGCACCCTTTTTTCGAGATTTTCCCAACAAGGAAGACACCACAAACACTCTTCATTGACATATTTAAGCAAAATTATAAGGTAAAATGACACAGGAAGAATTTCTGAGAAGAAGGGACCATGCGCAAAACTAGCAATGCAGACCCTCAAAGATTACGCAATTTTTTGTGACACTTCTCATATGTACTTCCCCACTTGTCTAGTAACGTTTCGCTTTTTTGTCAATCGTTCCAAATTTATGGCTCCCAGAAATAAGCTGCACGCACAAAACAAACTTAACTCGGCTCAACTTTCAGATTAGACGGGTATTTAGCGTGAGTTCCCGTGTGTTTCAAAAATCAAAAATATTTTAGCGAAAATAACACTTAACCAGGTAAAATGCGAAAAAATGGTAATTTTATTAAGTGTTTATTCTTTTTCAGAATTTGAAAGGTTTAAAAGAATTGTAGGATCTCACATTTCCGAGGTGGGATTACAGGACCGATTTTTTTGGCAAATATGTTGTGGGACGAAATTGCAAGTTGGCGACAACCTTTGACCCACCAACCTGCTATAACCATTTCTTGTTTCTGGCTCTTCTTCACTAGGTAAAAACTGATCAGGATCTTTGATATGTTTGAAGTAGGCTAGTGTAAAATTGTTGTTCTCTCGCAGCTGACCTGCCAACACAACGTCGCATAGACCTCTGCTGGGATGCACACACTGGATTCTGAAATAAGATGCGCAAAGTTTTTAATATATAGCCAGAATTGCAGTTTACACAGTGTTGGTCCTGTGAAGGACATCACACTTGTTGCCGCACGTAAGCACGTTCAGATTTTTCAGATTTTTGAAGCCATCTCCAATAATGGTATATTTGGCACTTTCAACCGACACCTGTAAGATATTCAGACGTTAGATAGAAAAAAATGGTGTACGGCCAGTCGCTCTTCGAAGTCTTAGACGGCCAATTTTAGAAACTTTGTTAAATTGGATGCACGGTAGTTCGCCACACATTTTAAACTGTAATTTTTCCTCGAGTGGAGTCTTTGTAATTATGAATGTTCACTTATTCACCAGCCGCAGCCCAGAAATGACCACT